>VSMD01002377.1:0-23901 GCA_008750895.1 Mirza zaza | reverse complement strand
GCGAGACCCCATCTCTACTATAAACAGAAAGAAATTAATTGGCCAACTAATATATATAGAAAAAATTAGCCGGGCATGGTGGCACATGCCTGTAGTCCCAGCTACTTGGGAGGCTGAGGCAGCAGGATTGCTTGAGCCCAGGAGTTTGAGGTTGCTGTGAGCTAGGCTGACGCCACGGCACTCACTCTAGCCTGGGCAATAAAGTGAGACTCTGTCTCAAAAAAAAAAAAAAAAAAAATGTTAGTTGAATGAATAATAGGTAAAGAAACAAGATTAAGCCGGACATGTGTGCCTATAATCCTAGCACTCTGGGAGGCAGAGCTGGGAGGATAGCTTGAGGCCGGGAGTGTGAGACCAGCCTGAGCAAGAGCAAGAACTCGGCTCTACCAAAAAAAAAAAAAAAAGATAGAAAAATTAGCCAGGCGTGGTGCCTCAAGCCTGTAGTCCCAGTTACTGGGGAGGCTGAGGCAGGAGGATCACTGGAGCCCAGGAGTTTGAGGTTGCTGTGAGCTATGATGATGCCATGGCACTTCAGCCAGGTGAACAGAGCAAGACTCTGTCTCAAAAAAAAAAGGAATCATGAATAATCATTTAGTCTAATGCACTGCTTCCAAACATAGTAATCACCATTTTCCTCTTCCTTTCAAAACTTTCTACTTTAATGTCTCCTGCTCCTGATAGTTGGGCAGAACTAGCATGCATCCTGAGTCCTTCTTGTCCTGAGTCCTGCCTTCCCGGTCCTCCAGTACTGATTGCCTTGCTTGCTGTATTCACCAACTGCTTACCCTCTCTCCCTGCCTCCTACACGCTCCTGTTTCTGATATTTTTAAACTGCTTTATTTTCAGGCAGTCTTCGTCACTGCCATCAGCTGCCTATTTGAGGTATTTTCATCAAATATTGTATTTGTGTAGTTAAAGCATAACTTTCTGTAGAGGAAAGCAATGGCACAAGTAATCCCCAAATGACACATTTAAATGACTTCTAAGTGGTTTGGGAAGTTGCTTTTGTCCTTGCATCTGAATGTAGGTGGGTTAGATATTCCAAAAATCAAATTCAAGGAAAATGGCCATAAACGGGAGAACTGGTGCAAGAGGAACTTGTCTAGAAACTTCCTAATTGTTTCATCCCAATGCCTTCAACACAGCACCCAGCCTTTTATCCATCTATTTTTTTTCTCCACCCATTCATTCCATCTACCCATCTTCCAATACATCTATCCATCCTCCAGATCCATCCTTCTGACCACCTATCCATCCTTCCATCTATCTAAAAATATCTTTGAGTGCCTCCTCTGTGCCAGGCACTGCACCAGGGATAAGAGAAATGGGGCATGGAACCAAGACTCTCCCAGTTCCAAAGGAGAGAAATACCCAACATTAGAAATAGCTCTATGCCCGGGCACGGTGGCTCACGCCTGTAATCCTAGCACTCTGGGAGGCCAAGGTGGGCGGATTGCTCCAGGTCAGGAGTTCGAAACCAGCCTGAGCAAGAGCGAGACCCCATCTCTACTAAAAATAGAAAGAAATGAATTGGCCAACTAATATATATATAGAAAAAATCAGCCGAGCATGGTGGCGTGTGCCTGTAGTCCCAGCTACTCGGGAGGCTGAGGCAGTAGGATCTCTTGAGCCCAGGAGTTTGAGGTTGCTGTGAGCTAGGCTGACGCCAGGGCACTCACTCTAGCCTGGGCAACAAAGCAAGACTCTGTCTCAAAAAAAAAATAAAAATAAAAATAGCTCTACCTGGGGGGAGGAGGGGAAAGGCATTTATTGAAACCTTAAAATCTGTACCCCCATAACATGCTGAAAAAAATAGCTCTACCTGTTAAATGCTCTAAAACAGGGGTCCCCAACCTATGGTGAGTTGTATAATTATTTCATTATCTATTATAAGGTAATAATAATAGAAATAAAGTGCACGATAAATGTAATGTGTTTGAATCACACCCGGCACCCCAGTCTGTGGGAAAATTGTCTTTCATAAAAACAGTCCCTGTTGCCGAAGAGGTTGGGGACTGCTGCGAAGAATTAGAAGGGAGGACATAGCTCTTTCTAGAAGAACTAGGAAAGGCTTCATAAGAGAGGGTCTTGAAGGAACAGAAAAATTTGAAGGTGGGCAGTTTTACGTCTCACAGAGATAGAGAGCAGGGGAGCAGGACTTACCCTCCAACACTGCCACTCTGGGCATGGGAATCTATCCATGAGACTCCCAACCACCACATGACTCATGGCCTCAGTATCTTCAACAAGAGATCAGAGGGCTTGTGTGAGTGGTTTATAAACTATGCTCCGTTGAACCCAGGGCTGCCAAATGTCCCAGTTTGCCCAGGTTCCAAGTATTTCTTGGGATGCATGACTTTCAGTGCTAAAACTGGGCAAACCAGGATGAGTTGGTTGCCCTGGCTGAACCTGACAGATATCTTAGGGAGGCCACTGAGGCTGGGGCTAGGGGAGGCAGGATTCAGAGAGGTGGCCAGTCCAGTGAGGCTCAGAGCCCCCAATTCCATTTTAACTGTATCAGTTGTGGCTTGTTTTACACATTGAACTTCTACATTTGATTTTGTTTGAAGAAATAGTCCCATCGCTTTTTTAAAAACAGTTTAAAAACAGGGACTAAATGTTCCCTAGGGTCCCTACAGTCTTTTGACATTAAAATCATGTCAGTGGAGGCCGGGTGTAGTGGCTCATGCCTGTAATCCTAGCACTCTGGGAGGCCAAGGCGGGAGGATCACTTGAGGTCAGGAATTTGAGACCAGCCTAAGCAAGAGTGAGACCCCATCTCTACTAAAAATAGAAAAATTAGTCAGATGTGGTGGCACACACCTGTAGTCTCAGCTACTCAGGAGGCTGAGGCAGGAGGATGGCTTGAGCCCAGGAGTTGGAGGTTGCAGTGAGCTATGATGATGTTACTGCACTCCAGCCTGAGGGACGGAGCAAGATTCTGTCTCTAAAAACAAAAAAATCATATCAGTGGGGAGCTGATTTTTTTCTCTTTCTTTTTCCATCATTCTGATTCCTATTTTTTCCTTTGGTGAGAGGGAGAGGGGACTATAAGATAGAAATAATTATTTTGGCTCAAAATTCTTCCTTCCTATAGGATTTTTAGAAGCTCTAAAATAAATAAGAAAATACTAACCTAAATGAAACATGGTTGGGTTTTAAAATCCATAGCATGCAGACCAACCTGCAGGAAAGCATTCTTCATTCTATACCTTTCTCACTCTCCACTCCAGAACCACTTGCTCAGAAATTATGTCTCTGTAAGTGAGGGGACAATTAACTGGCCTGAAGAACCCCCCCTTGTTTCAAGGTGGGTCAGAGTGCTGAGAGGGGACCAGGAGAAGGAGCTAGAAACAACATCCCAGCTCTCCCTCCCCCCAGATACCTCTGGCAGCTCTAATTGAGGCCTGTCACAGGGAGGGAAGCCAGCTGCAAATTGCATTCATCTAGGAATTACAGCAATTACCGCCCCAGCCCCAGCCTAATGGGAGTGACACACGGCCAGTCAGGCAGTCCCTTATCCTGATTCAGAGATGCCAGGGTCATTTTCTCCAGTCTAGACCCCAGACTTTATCCTGGGCCCACACCCTGCCTTCCAACAATACATCAGGGAGGATGGGGTCTCCCTGGACCCTCAAGAAGTCCTCAGGGACGGGGCGCAGTGACTCACGCCTGTAATCCTAGCACTCTGGAAGGCTGAGGCTGGAGGATTGCTCAAGGTCAGGAGTTCGAAACCACCCTAAAGCAAGAGCAAGATACCGTCTCTACTAAAAATAGAAAGAAATTAATCGGCCAACTAAAAATATATAGAAAAAAAATTAGCCGGGCATGGTGGTGCGTGCCTGTAGTCCCAGTTACCCGGAAGGCTGAGGCAGAAGGATCACTTGAGCCCAGGAGTCTGAGACTGCTGTGAGCTAGGCTGATACCATGGCACTCTAGCCCAGGCAATAGAGTGAGATTCTGTCTTAAAAAAAAAAAAAAAATAGAAGTCCCCAGGGCACTCTTCTCACTGAAGTTCAACCAGTGACTTAGGCCCAATCCCTGGTACCAACCGTGCTATAAGCTGAGTTTCCTCCAGATTTGGTCCTTGGGGAAATTATTTGTTGGCATTTCAAGGACCTACTGAGAATCTTTTGTTGGCATTGGGCCAACTCAACACTTCCATTCCTCCTGCCTCTGCCCACCCTAAAAACATTGGGCCAATGCTAGGGTGAGGTTCACATGAAACCTGTGGAGGTGTAGTGGAAGTGTCACCTCCCAGAAGGACAGGTATGTGACCACCCACACCTGTCCACAGCTGCTTCCTCGGTCCCCTCCCTGGAGCCAGCACCTCTTGTTTCAACAATGCAAGGGTGTGTGTGTATCTATGAGACACACCACAGGACACCCCATGCCAGGGACAGAAAGATGGGAGTGCCAGCATGGCACTGGACCTTCTCTACTTGATCTGGAGGGTAAAGGAGTAGCCAGGTGCCCTCAGGGAATGTTCTTTTCTCTTGCTTTTCCCCCCAGGATTCTGGCACTTCTACAAATAGGGCTGTGTCAGAAGAAAAGGAAGGTTCAGAGGTCAGTCCATTTACTCCCCCAGAAACAATCATCTCTTCCTCTCTCCCAGCCCCAGTTTGAATTTGGGAGGGGCAGGGAAAGGAGGCATCTTTTCTGATCTAAGTTTCTAAGGAAGCCAGCCCAGGCGCACCCTTCCCCTTCCAGGGGATGTATCCTGTGATGTTTAAGGAGGAGCGGAGCCTTGAGAATGAACATCTCCCCGTCTGTCCTTTCTCCCCCACTGGAGAGGCAAATGGATCACACAGTAAAGGCAAAGAAAAAGAGAAGAGCTTAAGATCAGATGTGCCCCGGGACACCAAAGCTTTCTGCCTAGGGGAGCAGTTGGGCTCAACTGACTTAGAGGCAAGGGAAGAGGTCAACAGAGACCTCTCAGTAGCACCAGCCTCCTGGGGGCTCTCAAAGACACTCAGGGCTTCATGCTGATAAAGCTCAAGAGAGACCAGGCAGGATCAGAGTAGGGACCAAGGACAGGGGTGTGGGGGAGCAAAGAGAAAAAACAAACAGGTGGAAGGAGTAACAAGGTGGGACAAGGACAGATAAAGGCTAAGGCCGGGCTGGGCCGAGAGTGAGAGTAGAAAGAGGACAGGGTTGCCACAAGTGGATAGTGATCAGGGCCTGATTACCCGGGTCAGCTCACTCATCACTTCCCAGGCTACACCCTGGGAGGATGCCCTTCGCACTCCACCCAGATCCCCTGGACCGGCTGTGAGTGTTGACTGCCAGTGGCTCCCCTTCTCTGCACTTGCCCTTGGTCTAGAGGCACCCAGAGCAACCAGCAGCCAATTAGCTGACTGATGAGGTCATAAAACACCAGCCTCCCTGCCCGGGGTGGGATCCTTTCTGTGATGTGATTCTCCACCCAGAGCTTCCGCAGAATCAAGCCAAAACCTGACTCCCACTTGGAGCAGATTCCTGCTTAGCTCCTGTCTCCCCCATCCTCTCCCCTCCCTCTCCTTCTTCTGAGAGGTTGCCCCTCAATAAACCATGTGCCCCTGTATCCCTCTCAGTCTCTGTGTCAAGGGAACTGAATCTAAGACACTTCTTTGTGTGCAAACTGCACCTCTAGTGCCTAGGATGGTGTGTCAGCCCCAATAGGCCTTCGGTACACAATAAGGATCAATGCTATTCATATCATATGTGGTTGATTGAACAAAGGAGTGATTGATTGAATTAATGCTCTGGAAGAGAGATGAATGGGTAGGCAAATTTATCATAGGACTGCCCTGCCCCCATACACACATACGTGCACACACACACACAGACGTGTTAAGCTGATTTGCATGCCTCATCCCAGTACATCCTGCCTGCATATAGGCCACCTTCTTGTGTATGAGCAAAGTCAGGGGCAGATAATCCAATCTGGGGATAATCCAGCCCCCCAGCTGGCACATCCCTCCTCCATGTCACCTCGCTGAGCCCTCCCTCTGCTCCAGCACCTTCCCAGGCAGCAGCGAGGAGCAAGATGTTGAAATCTCAGTGTGTCAACATTGTTACTGCTGTTCCACAGACTGATGAAAGATCAGAAACTATTGGGTAAAATCACGTTGAAAATTTTTTGTGGATTCCAGGTATCTGGGCTTATCCTCAAGTAGACAGCTAGGAGTTGTTTGTAGAGTAAAAATACCCAGAATGGAGCTAGGAAAATCACCTACTAATCAAGTAACCAGTTTGGATCCTTGAGAATCACAGTTTGATAAGATAATGTCTTAAAATGATTCAAGATATGCAGAGTCTCCTCCTACTTGGAAAGCTTTCGAGGACAGGGAGGATGCAGATCTTCCAGGTTTTTCAGTGGTCCCCATCGCGAAGGTCTTTTTGCAACCTACCCTCCTTCCAGACCTCTGCAGATTTGGTCTGTTTCTCTTCTGCCTTCTTCATTTCAGATGAAAGATAGAACAATCAGGGGTAGAACTTTCATTCTTTTCCTTCTAATACTCTTTCCCCCAAATATCTGGACCTGAACTAGCAATAGAAACAGAATGTGAACCACAGAAATATTAATCATTTTAATATTTCTGATAGCCACATTTTTTTAAAAGATTAAAAAGAAATAGGTCAGGTTAAGCGCAGTGCTCATGCCTGTAATCCTAGCACTCTGGGAGGCCCAGACAGGAGGATTGCTTGAGGCCAGGAGTTTGAGACCCCATCCCTACAAAAAATAGAAAAATTAACCAGGCATGGTGGTGTGTGCCTGTTGTCCCACCTACTTGGGAGGCTGAGGCAGGAGGATCACTTGAGCCCAAGAGTTTGAGGTTGCAGTAAGCTATGATGACACCACTGTACTCTAGCCCAGGAGACAGAGCAAGATCCTATCTCAAAAAAAAAAAAGGCCGGGTGCAGTGGCTCATGCCTGTAATCCTAGCACTCTGGGAGGCCGAGGCGGGCGGATTGCTCAAGGTCAGGAGTTTGAAACCAGCCTGAGCAAGAGCGAGACCCCGTCTCTACTATAAATAGGAACAAATTAATTGGCCAACTAATATATATAGAAAAAAAATAAGCCGGGCATGGTGGCGCATACCTGTAGTCCCAGCTACTCGGGAGGCTGAGGCAGGAGGATTGCTTCAGCCCAGGAGATTGATGTTGCTGTGAGCTAGGCTGATGCCATGGCACTTACTCTAGCCTGAGCAACAAAGTGAGACTCTGTCTCAAAAAAAAAAAAAAAAAAAGGTGAAATTAATTTAAAGTATTTTATTTAACTCAATATATCAAAAAAGTATCATTCAATATGTATAATCAATATGAAAAATGTATTGAAGAGGTATTTTACATTCTTTTTTTGTACTAGATCTCTGAAATCTGTGATGTATTTTACACTCGCAGCATATCTCAGTTCCGATCAGCCACACTTCCCATGCTGGGTCCCAACCATGACTGCCATATCAGACAACACAAGTCTGCGGCTTGGGAGTGCTTTCCCTGACACCTGCCCTCCACTGGCTCCTCTGGGGTAGGAAGCAGTGAATGGGAATCTAGATATAGCTTGACTGTCCCCAGGTGACAGTGGGAAGAACTGGGGGAGGGGAGTGGCAAACAAACTCTGGGAGTGTTCCAGGCCAGGTCATTATAGGGAAGGAGGAACGAAACTGTGCCTATTAAACTTCAGACTCAGGTCTTTCCTCCTGGGCAGTAGGTAGGACCAAGAAAGTGTGTCCAAGCCCACAATGCTCCAAATACTTCATTAATCAGAATAGTTAATTCTGGTTCCAAGTTGTCTTCTTTCCCTCACCTCCTCCAGGAAGCCTTCCTAGATGAACTCTCCAACCTTACTTAATAGCTCCTTTTTTTGCTTTGTTTTGTTTTATTTATTCTTTAGAACCTGTGAAGATAGCTCCCTTTCCTGAATGCTGTCAGCATTTATAAACTAACTCCACTTCTTCGCTGAGGTGACACCCACACCCTCCAACTTTTGAGTTGACACCCAGTGTTCCACAGATGTGCGATGAGCACCTACCCCCGTGCCTGGGGATACAGCAGTGAGCAAAGTGGATACGGGCCATCCTCATAGAATGGATCAGAGGCCAAGAAGGCAGACAGTATACAAATGCAAAACAAAACAAGGTCATTTCAGAGAGTGAGAACCATAGAAAGTGAACCAGAAAAGATCAGCTATTGTCTACTCAACCCCCTCACTTCACAGATGAGTAAACTGAGGCCAGGAGACTAGGAACGGCTTGGCCAAGGTCACAGAAGTTGGTGGGAGAGCCAAGTGTTACCCTTGTGCTGCTGTGTGGGTTACTTTTTGGGATGCTGCCTGGCCTGGCTGATAGCTCTTTTCCTCCCCCATCAGGCTGGGAGAGCTCCAGAGAGTGAGTAAGCAGTTCTGCCTTCTCTCCCCCTAAGGATAAGGGAGGCATCTGGAACCAAAAGCAATGGGTAATCTTATAAAAACAAACACAGTCAAAAGCACAAAACCTCACTTTCAACAGGCTTTTTTTTTTTTTTTTTGAGGCAAATTCTCACTCTGTTGCCCAGGCTAGAGTGCCATGGTGTTAGCCTAGCTCACAGCAACCTCAAACTCCTGGGCTCAAGCGATCCTCCTGCCTCAGCCTCCCAAGTAGCTGGGCCTACAGGCATGCGCCACCATGCCCGGCTAATTTTTTCTATACATTTTTAGTAGAGACGGGGTCTCACTCTTGCTCAGGCTGGTCTTGAACTCCTGAGCTCAAACAATCGGCCCGCCTTGGCCCTCAACAGGCTTTTGAAACCCTGCTGTCCCTCTACCCTCCTCCAAGGAAATTTTCACAAGATTTAATAGGAAGAGGTGGGGGATGCTGAAAAGATAAGCCTTCCTGCTTCCCACCTCCCCACCACTGCACAGAATACCCAGGATTAGCCCTGGAGCCTGAATGAACCAAGCAGAGGTCAAGCCCCAAACAGTCCAGGCTGCCCAAAGTCTCTGACACTTCAGGCTTCTGCTTCCTGCTCCAGAAGTCCATGAGCTACATACAGTTGGCGGGGGTCCCCACCAGAGGAGTCGGGGATCACCCTGGGGGAGGTCCAGGGCCTCTGCTGCCCTTCTTGGGGCTGAAGTTTCCTTCTCCATGTTCCCTGCAGAGCATGCGTTCCTAGTCTCAGCCTAGTCCCTCCCTGAGCCGAGTCCCAGGAATCTATTTTCAGGACTTGTTTCACCCACTCTGCCTGACGTCTGTGACAAGCTGGGTGCTAGGGAGTCCTTGCCATCTGCCCACCTCTGCCACCAGCCAGGAAGCCCCCGGGTGGCACTCAGTTCCCAGGCCTAGAAAGTGAGCCCAAGCTCACTCCCCATCCCTGCATATCTTCTGCCAACTTGCTGGTGATTTTATTTCTTGCCTCCCCCAAAGCAAGGACATTATAATGTCTACTCCACCACATGCACATGTCTCAGCTCAAAGAGGCCTTGAAATCTGGGGAAGGAGGATGAGGTATGATTAAACCCCCCCAAACCTTCTCTACACAAACACATAAACTTTAGCAGTATCCATAAAAACTTTAAATACATATATCCTTTGACACAACGATGACACTTCTAGGAATTTTTCTTACAGGAAATCTTCCTCAAGTGTACAAAACCATATGTGCAAGGAGGGTCATGGCTGTGGATTCAATAGAGGATTTAATTAATAAAGGATGCATATTCATACAATGGAATCTCACGTAGTCATCAAAAAGAATGAGAAAAATCCATATGTCCTGACATTGAATAATGTCCAAGACATAAATGAGAAAAGCAAAACTGTACAACAATATGTCCCATGGGTGTTATGTAGACATACCTTTTTTGTATATGCCAAGAAAAAATATCTGGAAGAATACACAAAAACCTGTTCACAATGGTTAACTCTGAAGTTGAGATTATGGAATTTCTCTATTTTCTGAGTTTAGATTTCTTTCACAATAAAGATGTATAACTTTTGTAACAAGGTGGGGACAGTAAAGTATTACATTTTTAAAAAAAAGGAAGGAAGAATACGGAATATGGATTACCATCTTCCAGTTCACCCAGGGGAGAAGGTCCCATGACATCCGCCCACAAACTCCCCAACAGATGGCCTTGGAAATGAAATGTGGCCACAGACTGCTCCGCCTTCCAGCCAATTGCTGGCCTGGGCCTCCCTTGCTGCCTTCGCCCCCTCCCCTCCCACTGCCCACTGGCCCCCATTCAAACAGGCTTGTGTTAGGGAACAGGCCGTCCTGGGCACTCCTAGCACTTGGGTGGAACTCGGGGCTTCCCAGGCCCCAATAGAGGTGTCCATCTCACTTGGAATGACACGTGGTCAGTATGAAAGGAGGGTGGGGACTTCTGGCTAGATTTGAGGCCAGAAGCTCTGCTGAGCTTTGGAGATAAAGCTTCCGCTCCTCAGGAAAGGGAGTGGGGGAGCAGGAAAGCTGGTCCTTAATCTAATCAAGGAGAGGGAAGAGGTGGGGAGAGAAGACAGAGCTCTAAGATGCTGGACTGTCTCCTGCCTCCTATTGCCTGCCTGGAAGTGCAAAGAGCCAGTCTGGGAGGAAGGATCTGGATGCACCACTAAGTAGCTGTGTGTTCTTAGGCAAGTCACTGCCCCCTCTGGACCTTAAGGACGTCTTTCCTTCCTCTTTCTTTTCTCTCTTCCTTGAGCCCATGCAGTAGAGGGAGGACTGGAGAGGGCCTGGGAAAGCAGCGGCCACTGCCATCATGCCCTCAAGGGAAGGGTCCCATCTGGGTTTTACATTTAACCTGTGCAAGCGGGGAGGGGGTTCGAGGCTGGCAGGGCAAGGGCGGCTCAGAAGGGAGCCCCAACTCTGGATCTACAGGTTTCTTTCTCTTCAGTTCACAGGCATCCAGCCCCGGCCACTGCTCCTGCCGCCGGGAAACTTCTGCTCAGCACCCACATCAGGGTCTTGAAAGAAGTTTTGCTTACTAGAGAAGCTGGGACAAGGGAACTACAACCTCTCCCTCAACCCCGATCCCATTCCCATTGCTTGCCCTTGGCCCTGAGTTCAAAATGCAGAATCCCTGGGCAGGACTGGAGAGTGGGAGGCCCTGTCTCCCCACCAATGTGCCACAGACAGGAAGGTGATCCCCTCCCTTCCAGCCTCCAGTCCCTTTGATGGGCCAAGGCAGGAGGATTATTCCAGAGCTCCCAACTCCCACCCATTCACAATTGGCAACTTTCCACTCATAACTTGCCAGTGCCCCTCTCACTCCACCACCCCTACAGAGCACTGGCTTCCCCATCTCCCTCTCTCTGCCACCCGTGCTCCCTTTCCTCCATGGCCACCAGCTGCAGTCAGGCCAGAGGGATTGGGGAAAGGCCTGGGACCTCATGCCTCCTGTGGACCACAATCCCTGGCTGCCCTGGGGGCTGGGGCATGGGGGAGCAGAGGATGCCACTTCTAACCAGACAGGGAGGGACGGTGCTTTGCAGAGCCAGAACCAAGTGCTGGCACCTTGGAGGCCCTTCTGCTAGAGGTAGAGTATCACCTCTGCACATCTTTCCCACAAATCCAGAGACCTCAGTGCCTCAGATGACCAGAAACAGAGAAAACATGTCTTTGGAGATGTTGGGACAAAAGCCCAGAATTGGGGTGGGGTGAGGTAGGGTGGGGAGGAAAGATCTCCCAGTGGGACAGAGGGTCTTTCTGGCCAGGTCCTTCCCAGCCTGGACTGGGGCCTCGACCTGTTCCTGGGCTACAGAAAGACTCTGCCCCAGAAGACTAGATGAGTCACAGGTGTGTGGAGGTGCGGCCAGGTAGCACACGTCCCCAGCAAAACCAGCCCAGCAGCTCTGTGGAGCAGGCTGCAGTACTGACGCACATGTGGGCAGCCTTCCGGATCAATGCACACCCACCCCCATCCTGCCAGCCACAGGGACAGGTGAGGGGAGATAAATCAGAACTTTGGCGGCCCTGGGTAGGAAGCAGCAAGTTCCTTAGGAAGCCTCCCCCAGAAGGGGGGTTGCCAGTACCTTCTCTCCCTCCCTTTTATCTGATTCCAGAGGGGACTCTGAGCCTACTATGGGAATTCTGTTTGCATAAAGGGTGGGGGTGGGACTGGAGGGCTGGGGGACAGGAAAGAATTGTGCTTGGTTTTTTAATCACTATTCCCAGCCGGAAAGATTAGGAGGACCTAATCACTATCAAACACAGCTGGCTCTGATGCTGGTGGGGGGAGGCACCCCTGAAAGTTTAAGCAGGAGCACCTAGGCCCTGGCAATGTTCGCATTTTATTCTTGCAATGGCTACTAACATTGGGGGCCTATGTCTTACCCTCCTGTCTCAGGGGCTAGCCGTCCAGCAATCTTCACTGCCACCAAGCACAAACTACTACTACCGCCCCTCTATGAGAGTAGCTACCATCCCAGAGCTGGAAGATTCAGGCTTAGTCACTGGGGCCAGGCTGGCTCAATCTAGCCTGGGCCTTCCCAGCACCAGCCACTGCCATCACTGCCAGAGCCGCACTCAGCAAGATTGAGCACACAGAGATGGCATAAGGCCAAGAAGGAATTATTTTCCACTCTCACCATATCCTCATCAGACCAACCTGAGTACTGGGGAAATGGGAAGGATGGGGACAGAATGTCTCTTTGCTGACTTACCAACATAGACCTGGGAGTTGTCTCCAGGGCCAAGGACCTAGGAGTAGCTCAGATCAGCAAAATTTGAAGTTAAATCTGCAAGGAGCAGCTGCTATCAGATGCAAGAGTCAGAGGATGAGTGGAGGGGAGGAAAGTCAGAGAAAGGAAAAGTGATCCCACTCTCCTAAAACTACAGAGATCAGGCAAAAGTTTGAAGGGTTGTTAACTCCCCCCTCATGATTTTCACTAGCCATTCCATAAACACACCATCTAAGAGTGTTTGTTTTGCAGATTCAGCTTAGAGATAAGTCTTCCCCACACCCCATACAGAAATCTTGGACTATCCCTGGGGCAAGATAAGGAGAAAGGAAAATGCCAAACCAAGGTAAGAACTACAGAGTCATCGGTCTTTAATAACTTACAGGCAAATGCTAAAAAACAGTTAATAATAATACAGAGGACACACAAGTTATAAAAAGGGTCTTGGATCTATGAATGTAGGGAGGGGTTCTTGGCACTTTCACACAGACACAAAAATAAAAACTATTGTGACTGGCATCCCTAGAAAAGCAGCCTGGGGAGACTCCCCAGTTGGGGGAAGGGAAATAGTTCTCATTCATCCCAAATGCATTCTCCAAGCCACCTTCCATCCCCCCAAAACACAACCAATTAAAAAGCCAGAGAAGAAATACGAGAAACAGGGTCGAGGTAGAGTCACAGTTTACATTTAAGCCTCCATAGTCCTGCAGCCCCCACTTCTCCAAGGGGAGGATGAGGGAGAAATGTGCAAAGACATCCCATCTCCCTCCCCAGTGTGGCACCAAAAAGGACCCCCAACATTCTCCTCCATCCTTCATTAAAGTGGGCAGGTCCTGCATGCCGGGAGTCACAGGCCCCACCCGGCTCTCCAAGTGTGCAGACCCCTACTAGGTGGGGAGGGGACATCCTCGGGTCACCGTCTCTTCTTGCCTGCCCGGGCCGCCTTCTTCCTCTTGATGATCATCTCATACAGGCGTTCCAGGCCCGGCTGCAGACCCAGCCCATCCACAGCGCTGCAGCCCTGCACGTGGGTGAGCGTGGCTGCCGCCAGCTCTCGGACTGCCAGCCTCTTCTCCACCTCCGCCGCGCTCAGGGCCCCGGGCTGGTCCTGCTTGTTGGCCAGCACGAGTACCGGCACACCCTGGTTGTCCGAGGCCCGGCTGATTCGGTGTAGTTCCACCTTGGCCTCCTCCAGCCTCTCAGCCTCAGCAGCATCCACCACAAACACCAGTCCGTCTGTCCGGCGGGTGTAGGAGCGCCACAGTGGCCGCAGCTTCTCCTGTCCCCCAACGTCCCACACTTGGAAGGTGATACCACGGGACCCCCCCAAGGGCACCCGGATCTTCTCGGTGTTGAACCCTTTGGTGGGGACACTCTGGACAAACTCCTTGAACTTGAGGCGGTAAAGGAGGGAGGTCTTTCCAGCGGAGTCCAGCCCAACGACCACCACATGCAGGGCCTGGAAGTGGGGCAAGAAGGAGGCGGTGGGCGCCATCTCAGTCAAGTGGTTCCCCATGGCAAGTCTCGGGGTTCCTAGCAGAGGCAGGGAGGAGGCCTTGAAATTGCAGGCCCCGGGAGCACAGCTGTGTTATCTGAACAGGGAAAGGTCAAGGGAGAAAAAGACAAGGTTTAACAATAAACACAAAATTTGCAACTTCTTGATCCTTTCCTAAATCAGCCACCCTCCTTTTTAAATTCCTTTAAGTAGCTGTAGGTGTTACAGAGGTTCCCTGGGAGTCCTGAGTGGGGTGATGGGACCTAGAGAAACCCCCAGGTCCCGGGACACTCGGGTCAGGGGTGAGGGCTCGATCCGTGCAACGTTGGCTTCCAGAGCCTCTTCTCCGAGCTTGCGGCACGGAAGCAGACGCTGCGACCTTCATTCCGCCAGGCAAGGATCCTCGCGGGAAGGGGGAAGCCGGACAGCGCCCCCAAACTTAAGAGCAAGGGTGCAGACGCTGAGACCTGTGATTGAGTCCTGCTCCCACCGACCCTCCACGTCCCCAAGCCGTTGACACGCCTCTCCTTACACCGCGACCCCCTGCCCACCGCCCCGCGACGCTCCCTTGCCCGCCTTCCTCCGAGCGGTGACACCGGCTACCCGGGCCCTGCGCCGGGGCCGCCTCGGCACGGCCTCAAGAGCCCCTTTACCTCTCGCCAGCCGCGCTCTCCCGGTGCCTTTCCCGGCCACCGACCGGAGCAGCCGCGCGAGCGTCCCCGCGGGCACCCAGCTCGCCGCCACCGCCGCCTCTGCGGCGCGGGCCTGGGGCTCGGCCATAAAACCCGCGCGTGACGTCACGAGGCGCGGGCCAAACAGAGGCCCCGCAGCGGCGCGGCGGGCGGGGCGGGGCGGGGCGGGGCGGGGCGGGGAGATCCGCGCTGCGGCCGGGGCGGGAGGTGACGGACGCCTGCTCCCTCAGAGGCCGCTTTATTTAATCCGTTCTACCGGGTTCTGATGTTTGGAATTAAGCCTGGGATTAATCAGGAATGGAAGGTAGGAGGGGCAAAAGGAACGCGTGTGGCAGCGTTTGACTCGAAAAAAGTATGAATACCTTAATACTCGCAGTACCACCGCATCCCCCTCCCCCAGGCAGAGATACGGCCCCACGTGAACATTCCCTCCGCCAAAGGGTCTGCTCAGAGATGCTGACAAGTCTTTCTCCTTCATCTTTCCTAACTCAATTTTCAAACCAGTGTGAACCTGGATTCCCATAAAACAGCTGCTTCCCAGTGCTAAGCCCATTACCCCTATTGGCTCTCACCACTGCTTTTAGGGACTGTTGTGTGTGTAGTACACGTGAAGAGAGCTACGAAGGGTTAAATGACTAGTCTGTGGGCACATATAGCTGGCAGGCGGCTGTACAAGGATCTGTCTGAACCCATTGCCTGGGCCTCTCACCGCTTGGCTACCCATCCTTTCTCATGGGGAAGCTGTAGTGCTACCCATCCCCGACAGGAAGCCCTCCATTGCTGGCCAGAGTTGAGGCCCGCAGCGGTCCCCACAAGGCCCCCTTGTTAAAATAGATTGACAAAGACGAATTCTTTGTCACTGGACAGTGCGTTTATTGACTTCATTCTTACTGTGCACTCTCCATGAGCCAGAGAGACTATGGAGATATAAAGGGTGTTTAGGCCACAGGGCCTGGCCTCAGAGGGCTTACACTCAAGAGAGGAAACTGAGCACTGAGAGGAAACACAGTGACAGAATGGGACACCATATGTATTGGGCCTTTGTAAATTGTAGGATAAGCACTTGTAGGACTTCAGAGAAAGGAGAGAGAGTGTCAACCGGAAGCTTCTGGAAACGTTTCTGAAAGTTTATTAGCCTTGTGTAGGACCAATTAGGAGGGACACAGAACTGGGTGGCATCTCTCCAGCCACTGCAGTCTGCACAGCCCTTAAGGGGAGGAGATGTCACAAAGGGGCAGTGTGACCAAAAGGACAATAGTGATTACCTGCAGAGAGGGAGGTAGAATTGGAGGGAGGAATCAAAGGAGAATGGAATTATAACTCTAATATTTCTATTTTTGTCCAGAGGCTGGATTATTTTGTTTATCATATAATCCAATATTAACCTTTTTAAATGCTGTGGTGAGAGGGATCTGAAAAAGGCGAAGGGAAGTCATTGCCAGACAGCAGGGCCCAGCCCTTTCCTGCCCACCCGCCTCAATCAAGTGCTGATAAATAAGCTTCCCATCTGTTTGGCACCAGCATGCCTTGCCAACACCTTCTTTCCCTCTCGGCTAAAAACCAGCCACCTGGTTTCCCCAGCATTGCAGGGAGCCTCCCCTTTCTCTGAAGATCTTAGGAAATTAGTCTAAGATCAAGACCTTAGGAAATTAGTTTGTTACACCCAAATTGTGGGGGAGTGGGTGACAGATTGCAGCAGCAGCTCAGGCACAGAAGTGGAACTCAGCATGGTGAAGTTAGAGAGGGAAAGACAGAGCAGATTGAGGGTTTGGGAACCACTACCCCTGTTGAGTAGCCACTGCATGCCAGGCTCTGGTCTAGGAACTTTACATAATTGTCCTTTTTTAATACATAACTCAAGCTCATGAAGTAAGGAGAGTTAGTCTAAAAAGACGAAACTGAGGGCTAGGTGCGGTGGCTCACACCTGTAATCCTAGCACTCTGGGAGGCCGAGGCAGGAGGATCGCTTGAGTTCAGGAGTCCAAGACCAGCCTGGCCAAGAGCAAGACCCCATCTCTACTAAAAATAGAAAACTTAGCTGAGTGCTGTGGCATGTGCCTGTAGTCCAAGCTACTCAGGAGGCTAAGGTAGAAGGATCACTTGAGCCCAGGAGTTGGAGGTTACAGTGAGCTGTGATGATGCCACTGTACTCTACTCAGGTTGACAGGGCAAGACTCTGTCTCAACAAAAAAATAAAGAAGTCAAAGAAGAAATTGAAGCATAGTAAGATTAGGTAATTTGCCCAGAGTCACCCAGATAGAAATTGGCCAAAACCTGACTTTGAACAACTTTTATGACGGCTGTGAAACTGAAAAGACACAGAAACTAAAAATACACAGATTGTCTTATTTATTCCACAATCTTTGAAGCTTCTTTAACATTTCTCCTATAATATCTCTTGGGATTCACACCCAAGATAGAAATTGTCACTTATCTGATAAAGGAAATGAAACTGACAATCCCACCCCACCCTTCATCTTTCATGTTTGCCAGGAAAGGTGTTGATGAACAAATGGGAAAGAGGAGGTGGGGCAAGGGAGAGGTTAAAAGAAAGGGGGGCCCAGCAGAGAACATTCGAATACATTGAACAATCATATATGGAGTACCTGCTAGGTGCTAGACATGACTGTAGGTTCTTGGGATACAGCCCTGAGTGAAATGGATAAGGACCTGCCCTCATGGGGTATACATTGTAACGGGGAGTGGGGAGTCACAGGCAGTGGATAAAGATAATGTCAGTTGGTGATACAGGCCGAGAAGGAAAATACAAGGAGATGTGCTAGAGAGTGACTAGGGGGAGAACTACTTTAGACTGGGGGATGAGTCCTCAGGAGGACTTCTCAAAGAGATGACATTAGAGCAAGGTTTAAGTGACAAGGAGTCAGGTAAGTGGTCCAGAGGGACAGACTAGCTGGGACAGACTAGATCCTTGTGTTGTCTCCCCCACCACCTGGATCAGATTCCAGCTGCTTCTGTCATCCTTCTTCCTCAGAGCTGTCTCCCCCACTTGACTAAACCATCAGGGCAGGAGTTGGTTCTTTTCATGTGTAGCTCCACAGTGCCCAGCACCATGCCTGGCACGCCATAGACAGTCAGGAAGTCTTGCAGGAATTAATGAATGCATGATGGAATGATCAAATATACTCAAGGGGTTCCCTGAGCATGAGAACCAAACCTCCACCCTCAGCCTGAGAGTTTCCTAGTATGGGGTCCTTGGGCATCCTATTGATACTAGGTTGTCCAAGAATGCCTATAAAACCTGCACTTCTAGGCAGTGTCTGAGTAGTATAGACCTCTCAGGCCTTTACTGGGGAGTAGGAACTTCTTGGAGGAGAAAAATAGGGGCCAGGGATAGAGATGACACTGGAAAGGGAGGCCCACCTCAAGGCCTGGCATGCTGAAACACTGGGCTGAGGGTCAGGGTGTTGAGGCCTGTCCTTCCCTAGTTGACTGGCTTGGAAAAGCCACGTCCCCCATGGGAACTTCAGCATGTTATAGGAGGCTTAGATGATTCCAGATCCTTTCTCCCATAACAGTCCATGCTCTGGAGGAAGGGGGGATAGGGGGATGGATGGAGCTCACCTAGGAAGTGGCTGAGGACATCCTTGTCTCTGTAGCTCCTTATCCAAGTACATGTCTGAGTGAACAAACAAGGGAAGGAGCAAGTCTGCAGGAGTAGGGGTGCCAAGGAGCAGTTATCAGCCTGGGAATCCCAAATTTTCAAATTGTAGTTCCGTGTCCTTGTGAATAAACTGGATAAAACACAACCTATCTCTAAGAATGACTTTGGGAGGAAAATATGTATGCAAGGACCACAAAGGTACACTTCTCCCCAACCAGCAGCAACTCGGGCAACCATCCCAAAACCAAGTTCCAGTGCGGAGCTGAGGGCTGGACATAAGCCAATGCTGCCCCCTCGTGGGAGCCTTTGTCATGACCTGATTTCTGGAGAAAACTGGATGATTCTGGGGTACAGTTATTCAGGTTCCTTTGCCTCCTTCTAAAGTCTTCCTTTCAGACAGGGCCTTTCCTACACTTTGAGGTTGGAGATGGAAAATATACATTCTTCAAGTGTATTTTCCTGTGGGATCTCGAGACCACCCAAAACCAGCTGCATCCCCTGCTGCATCCTTTCAAGACTCACCACCTGTGAAGAAAACCACCTGTGAACCCTGACAAGATGATTGTTCTCATCCTTCCCGTAACGTGGAGCCCACTCTGAGGTCTGGCACTGCTCAGAGGTCTAGTGACCAACTGTCCCGGTGTGCATGTTGTTTTGGGTCTTGTTTGGGGGAACAACTTTTTTCTCTGAACACTTACTTAAATGTCCAATGTATTAAATAATTTACAGAGAGAAAAAAAGTTTTGCGTTCTGTACAAATTAAGGGACTCATGCATACAAACACCTCCATAGTCTTTCTTTTTAAAGAATGTCAATAAATAAGTCCAAATTCCCAGATAAACTATACTATACGGTAAATAGGGCATCTCAAGTTGTGTGGAGAAGGCAGAAATAGCCACTCATGGCCAGCTTCATGGCCATGCAACAAATACAGCTGCACAGGATCCTGTGCTCAGAAGAGCCCATACTTGGGGTTTCATGCACCTTTTACAGAAGGCTATGGAAATGGCCGATGGGATAGAACTAGAAGAGCTGCCATGGTTTACTATCAGAATTGAATTAATGAAAAAGCATCAAAGCTAAGGCAGAAGATTTGTCACAGTTTCATCATTAACTACAGGCTTTGAAAGGAGGCTGAGATGAATGTGACACCACAGCAGCTCTCTGAAGACTCCTGGTATTACCACCAGAAAGAGGCAGGTGGAATGAGGAGGAATCTGTCTAGATTGGCTTATAAAAAGTTACCATCCTGGCCGAGCGTGATGGCTCACGCCTGTAATCCTAGCACTCTGGGAGGCTGAGGCAGGAGGTACATTTGAATTCAAGAGTTCAAGACCAGCCTGAGCAGGAGTGAGACCCCAGGGTCTACTAAAAATAGAAAGAAATAATCTGGACAACTGAAAATACATAGAAAAAATTAGCCGGGCATGGTGGCACATGCCTGTAGTCCCAGCTACTCAGGAGGCTGAGGCAGGAGGATTGCTTGAGCCCAGGAGTTTGAGATTGCTGTGAGCTAGGCTGACACCACGGCACTCTAGGCCACTCTGTCTCAAAAATAAATAAATTTTTAAAAGTTACCATTCTTCCAGTAGCTATCACAGTAAAAGTATGCATGAATATTTATGAATTTATAAATCATGCACTCTAAGATGAGTTCACCAACATTGTATAAAAGCCTTCTAGGCGGGGCGCGGTGGCTCATGCCTGTAATCCTAACACTCTGGGAAGCCAAGGCCGGTGGATTGCTCAAGGTCAGGAGTCTAAAAACAGCCTGAGCAAGAGTGAGACCCCTGTGTCTACCAAAAATAGAAAGAAATTAATTGGCCAAGTAAAAATATATAGCAAAAATTAGCCAGGCATGGTCGCAACATGCCTGTAGTCCCAGCTACTCGGGAAGCTGGAGCAGGAGGATCACTTGAGCCTAGGAGTTTGAGGTTGCTGTGAGCTAGGCTGATGCCATGGCACTCACTCTAGCCTGGGCAACAGTGTGAAACTCTGTCTTAAAAAAAAAAAAAAAAGCCCTCTTTTCTATTTTCGGTTGTTAAATGTCAAACTTTTTGTTTAAAATGAGCTTTTCTTTGGCCGGGTGCGGTGGCTCATGCCTGTAAGGACATTGCAGCACAGGATTGGAGCACTGCAGACAGTGTCTATGCACCACTTGGGGTCTGTTGCCCTCTTAAAAGAGCCATGTTCTGACAAAAAAAAAGCGCCTCCGTTTATTGACATGGATTTTTTTTTTTCATATTTAAAGGTAAATTGTTTCACACCTGTAATCCTAGCACTCTGGGAGGCTGAGGCGGCGGGCAGATTGCTTGAGGTCAGGAGTTTGAAACCAGCCTGAGCAAGAGCGAGACCCCGTCTCCACTATAAATAGAAAGAAATTAATTGGCTAACTAATATACATAGAAAAAATTAGCTGGGCATGGTGGCGGATGCCTGTAGTCCCAGCTACTTGGGAGGCTGAGGCAGTAGGATTGCTTGAGCCCAGGAGTTTGAGGTTGCTGTGAACTAGGCTGATGCCATGGCACTCACTCTAGCCTGTGCAACAAATCAAGACTCTATCTCAAAATGAAAACAACATAAATTTATAAAAAAACAAATAAAATAAAATGAGCTTTTTTGGTTGATGTAATAATGGCAGATAATGAATTTTAATGTGGATTTTCCAACAATTTACTTTATTTACTTATTTATTTTGAGACAGAGTCTCACTCTGTTGCCCGGGCTAGAGTACCGTGGCGTCAGCCTAGCTCCCAGCAACCTCCGATTCCTGGCCTTAAGCGATCCTCCTGCCTCAGCCTCCCGAGTTGCTGGGACTACAGGTATGTGCCACCATGCCCAGCTAATTTTTTCTATATATTTTTAGTTGGCCAATTAATTTCTTTCTATTTTTAGTAGAAACGGGGTCTTGCTCTTACTCAGGCTGGTTTCGAACTCCTGACCTTGAGCGATCCTCCCGCCTCAGCCTCCCAGAGTGCTAGGATTACAGGTGTGAAACAATTTACCTTTAAATATGAAAAAAAAATCCATGTCAATAAATGGAGGCGCTTTTTTTTGTCAGAACATGGCTCTTTTAATAGGGCAACAGACCCCAAGTGGTGCATAGACACTGTCTGCAGTGCTCCAATCCTGTGCTGCAATGTCCTTCTTCTGGCTGGAATGTCACAAAGAAGTTCCTCTCAGGTGGCTAAACAGAGGCTTTTATTATAGTATTTCATGCATGCATTGTGAGAAACACTGTTATTTTATGTACCCCTCAGAAAGAAAGGAAGAAAGAAAGAAAAGATACTGCCACAGAAACAGTAGCAAGGCTTTCTCCTGGCATCAAATGTAAGATGCATCCTGGTTTCTGACATATAATAGGAAAAAATGTACATCCTTGAATGAATGAAATGAGGCACCATCATGGAATGTGGCCACCTGATCTAGTAGCTCTCAGCAGGAGGCCCGTGCTTTGACTCTCCATCTGTCAGTCACGAAGATGAACTTGAACTTTCCCTCTCCGGGTTTTAGTGGCCCAGGTAAGCCCAGAATAGGTGAATTCCTTCTGCTGCTCAGTGGCCTTGACACTATGAGAAGCTGGGCTGCCTGTGCTGCTCTCTGCGGTCCCCTGCTGCCCGGAGCAGAGATCAGGTGTTGGCTGAGCTGATGACACAGCGCCTCTCTCTAGGGGTGGTGAAGTGCCAGAAAAGGAGAGGGCAATTCCCATCTCCTTAGGATCTTCAACATTGGACCAGGTTCCCCACATTCTGCCCTCAGTGGCCAGGTTATAAGCTTCTTGAATCAGCCCATCACACAGATGAGTTAATCTCTTGGAAAATTTGGTTAGCTCAAATCCTCTTTCTAAATGAAGCTCAGTTTTTTTTTTTTTTGAGAGAGAGAGCCTCACTTTGTTGCCCAGGGTAGAGTGAGTGCCATGGTGTTAGCCTCGCTCACAGCAACCTCAATCTCCTGGGCTCAAGCAATCCTTCTGCCTCAGCCTCCCGAGTAGCTGGGAGTACAGGCATGTGCCACCATGCCTGGCCAATTTTTTGTATATATATATTTTATTTGGTCAATTAGTTTCTTTCTATTTTTGGTACAGATGAGGTCTTGCTCAGGCTGGTTTCGAACTCCTGACCTCTAGCGATCTGCCTGCCCCAGCCTCCCAGAGTGCTAGGATTACAGGCGTGAGCCACGGCGCCCGGCCTGAAGCTCAGTTTTCTTATCCTTTCAGAGAGATCATAAACTTTGACACACTTTCCTCAAGGGTGGATGGGAATAAATATCCATTGACAATAAAGATGCAAAACTGCCAGCCAGGAATGAAGGTCCCACTTATGCTTTGAGAGGAGGGAGAGGAGGAAGGCGGAGGATGTTTGGAAGTGAACCTAAATTTCTTCAGGTATAAAGTGGGATAAATAACATCTTGTATTTGAGATTGTGGAAAGGCCAAAAGAAAACATAAATACTTGCTGGCACAAAGTGGGAAATTAATACAGTACTTGGGAAATCAAAAGACCACAAGATGCCCCCATAACCATGGAAGTGAGCTGAGAGGGAGCGAGGTGGTGAGGCCTGCGGGATCATGACAATGACACACGCCAGGAAATTTGCTAATCACAGTATATGTGGAAGTCACGTTATTTAATATTCACTCATTCATTTATTCACCAAATACACACCGAGCGATAAGTGGATAAGTGCCAGGCATTGTTCTCGGTGCTGGAGATATAAAAGTGAACAAAAGCGACAAAAGATCCCTATGGAGTTAACATTCTATTAGATGAAAATACAACACACGAATGTAGTATAAAACGCCAGGTGGTCAGTGCCATGGGGTAAAGGAAAGCCAGGTGAGTGAGGCCAGAGGCCCCCCGGGTGGCTGAGGGAAGAAGCAGCTGAGGACTATATGCCAGATACTAGGATTCCCATCTTACAGGGGAAGAGGCGAAGAAGCTACAGAGAAGCGACGTGCCTAAGAGATTTCCCCTTGTCCTGGGTCCTTGAAGGTATCCTGTACGCAGGGCATTTCTCGGGATCTCTAAAAATTATGTCTGATGATTTCTCTTTCTCTTTTCTTTTGTTATTATGCCATTATTCCCAGGAGTTTTTCTTTTTTTCTTTCTTTTAAAAATTTTATTTATTTTAAAAGTATGTCTGATAATTTCTCATCTCATCTGCCATTTACAGCTAACACACGGAAGCCAGAGGAGTCAAGAAGCAAGGAGTGCCAGTCCCACCGTAGGTCGCACGGCCATTCAGGGGCAGACAGGGCTGAGAACCCAGGTCTCCCGAGTGCGGGCTCTCAACCGCGGCATGGACAGCCTCGCCCGGACGGACACACGAGAACAAATTCTCCTTCTCTGGGCCGCGCGCCCTCCGCTGCCGAGGCGGACGGGGCGGCGGTGGGGACGGCGGCGCCAGGCTCCTCGGTGCGTTCCCTAGCTCTGCGCGCTCACGGGCGGGCGGGCG
>VSMD01002376.1:0-269289 GCA_008750895.1 Mirza zaza | reverse complement strand
TGTTTTGTTTCAGAAGAGTGAGAATGGGGCCCCAGTCTCTGCTTGCTTGTAAAGTCTCATTAGAGAAGTCTGATGTTATTCGAATTGGCTTTCCCTTGTAAGTTTCTTGCTTCTTTCGTCTTACAGCTCTTAGAAGGGACTCTTTAGTTGATATTTTGGTCAGCCTGATGGCTGCATGTCGTGACGTCTTCCTGTTTGCATTGAATCTCCCAGGGGTCCTCTGAGCTTCTTGAACTTGTATATTGAGATTATTAGCAAGGCCTGGGAAATTTTCCTCTATTATATCTTCAAATAGCTTGTCCAACCCTTGAGTGTTGTCTTCTTCCCCTTCTGGTAAACCTATGACCCTCACATTAGGTTTCTTCACATAATCCCACAGCTCTTGTAGGCTTTGCTCTTTCCTCTTGTTTCTCTGCTCTATTTCTGTGAATGATTTATTTAATTGGAGGGTGTTATCTTCAATCTCTGAGATTCTTTCTTCTGTTTGGTCTACCCTGTTCTTGAGACTTTCCACTATATTTTGTAGTTCCCTGACTTGATTCTTCATTTCCAGGAGTTCGGTTAAACTTTTCTTCATTATGTCTATTTCTTTAGTGAACTTTTTTTTCTAGATCCTGGAGGCTTTTTGTGGTTTCTTTGTGCTGGTTATTGAGTTGTTCTTGCAGGTCAGTGAGTGTTCTTATGATCCACATACGAAATTCCTCTTCTGTCGTTTTGGTTGCCTGATTTTTGTTGGTGTCCGTTTCTAGGGGGCTGGGGCTCCTCTTTGGGGGTGTGTTTTCCGATTGGTTCTTCACATTTCCTGAATTCCTTCGCTGATTTCTTCCCATGTCTCTCAGTTGTTGTTTCTTTTCTTTAGGTCTTTGTTTGGGTATTCACACGCCTTGTTTGGTTTCTGAGCCGGTAGGTGGTGTCTGTGCGTGAGATTCGACCACTCCCTGTATAATGAGTCAGTAGGTGTCGTGAAAAGGGTGTGCAGGATGCTCTCCCTGTCAGTAGGTGGTGCTTGCTTGGAGGAACAGGCTACGCTGTTGTTTTTGTGTCCTGTTATCAGCTCTTGTTCCTGAAGAGAGAACTCTAGTGCCTCAGGTGGTGGGTGGGGCCCTGGGACTTCCAGGTGTGTCCTTTTCTCCCCTTCAGTGAGGGCTGGTCTAGGGGAGAGTCTGGGTGGAGCTGAGTTGGGTAAGCCCGCCCTCAGGCACCACCAATGTCGTCAGCAGGGGTCAAAGTTCTGTTCTCTGCTTCCAGGCAAAGCTGACAGGGAGGGGCTGGAATGGCTCCACTCAGTCAGAGAGTCTGCGTGTGGGGCTGGGGCTGTCCTAGACCCGCAGTCTGGAGCGGGCCTGGCCTCTTTCCACCATCCCCAACTCTGCAGCTACTCCTGGGTCTCTGTCAGCAGGCCAGACCACACGCCACCAGGCCTCCCCTGGTTGTGATGCCGGCAGGGTGGTTCCCTGCGCAGGAACGCCATCTGGGCTGGGCACACGGCCTCCCTTTGGGGGGAGGTTGCCCTCTAGGTTGCTGATCTGCTCCTGAAGGCACACACACCTCAGCAGGCTGTTCACGTATATCCCTTCTGTGCCCCGGGCAATGCGAGGCCTTGGTGCACGGGATGTGGTCTGCAGGTCTGACCTCTGGGTCCCAGAGTTCAAACTTTGTCCCCACCAGGGAGAAGAGTGCCTGTCCCAATTCACCCACAGGGAGCCCAAGCTAGGTCTATGTCTCTCAACCTCAGGCTCTGCCCCATTCTCCTGGGATCATCGTGCCAGCAGCACCTGGGAGGGCTTGCGGGCAGAGAGCTCACAGTCTGAGTTCCCCGTAGTCAGCTGTTGTAGGGCCCCAAAAGGGAAGGTCCCGTTCCCTGTAGTTGCCTCTGGCTGGTTGCTATATTGTATCTCTGTCTCTCTGGGCAGCCACGGGTAGTGTCGGGGGAAGGGGAAGAGGAGGCAATATGGCGTCTGCCACGCGCCTCGGGTCTGTGCACATGGAGGTGCCCCGAGGGAGTTGGGTGCCTGGTGCCGTGTCCGCTACTGGCTTACTGCTCACTGGGAGCGGTTGTCGCTGGGCTGGTGTCCGCAGGTCCCTCCGCTTGCTGGGGAGCCCACCAGCAGTCCGGGATGCAGGGGAGGGGAAACGGCAGATCCACCTACCCTTCCCGCTGGTCTCCGGGCTGCTCTGGGGGTCCCAGCTTCCAGTTCTCCTCCGCGACCTCCTCCCGTGGAGTCTCCCGTGGTCTCAGGTACTCCTCCCGCTGACCCTCATCCGATGTAGGCTCATCTTCTTGCTTCTTTCTTCTAATTTCTGCTAGAATCTGTCTTTTCTTCAGAGACACTCTGTCTGGCGGTGTTTCTCATCCGCCATCTTCTGGGCGGGGCCCTATGTGTCTATTTATATGCCATTTTGCTTATTATAGCTTTGTATTATATTTTGAAGTCAGATAGTGAGACACCTCCACCTTTGTTCTTTTTGCTCGAGATTATTTTGACTATTCAGGGTCTTTTGTGGTTCTATATAAATTTTAGAATGTTTTTCTATTTCTGTGAAAAATGGTACTGGCGTTTTGCCAGGGATTGCATTGAAACTGTATATCATTTTGGAAAATATGGACATGTTAATGATATTTATTCTTCCAATCCATGAACATGAGATCTCTTTCCTATTATTTGTATCCCTTTTAATGTCTTTCATTGATGTTTCATCCAAAGTAAATAAAATCAACAGGTGAAGAAATATCTGCACTTCCATGCTTACTGTAGCAGTATTCACTGTAGCCAAGATACTGTGTTTCCCCGAAAATAAGACCTACCCATAAAATAAGCCCTAGCAGGATTTCTAAGCATTTGCCCAATATAAGACCTACCCAAAAATAAGACCTAGTGATGGGCTACAAAACATATCTGCACAACCCATGCATTTCCTCGCAGAGCAGTAAAGAAGACGAGAGCAGCTTTTTTCATCCGCTCCATGAGAGCTCTATTGCCCGACATGAGAAATTGGGGCCAATGATTCTAAAGGAAATAGAGTCGCAAGAAATTCAAGGTGGAATTCGGGGTTTGGAGAATTATGATGATGTTCCAGAAGAAGACGACTTAGTATATTTGAATAAATGTAGACTGTTGTGACGTACTTAAAAAAAAAAATAACACATCCCCTGATAATAAGCCCTAGGGTGTCTTCTTGAGGAAAACTAAATATAAGACCCTGTCTTATTTTCGGGGAAACACGATATGAATACAATGTAAGTGTCCTTCAACAGATCAATACATTTTTTAAAATGTGGTATATATACACAATGGAATGCTCTTACATCATAGAAAAGAATGAAGTTCTGTCATATTCAACAACATGGATGAACCTAGAGGACATTACATTAGTTGAAATAAGTGAAGCACAGAAGGGCAAATACCAATAATGTTTCTCATGTGTAGAATATCAAAAAGTTGATCTAAAAAAAAAGTAGAGAGTAGAATAGTGGTTACCAGAAGAAAATGAAGGGTAGGAGTAGAGAGAGATTGGGAGAAGTTGGTGCATAGGTACAAAGTTACAATTAGGAGGAATAAGTTATTTTGTTCTATTGCACACAACAGGGTGACTATTGGTAACAATAAGGTGATGCATACTTCAAAGTAACTAGAGGAGAGGATTTTGAATGTTCTCATTACAAAGAAATGACAAGTCTTTGAGGTGATGCACATACTAATTACCCTGATTTGATCATTACACAATGTATACAAATATCAAAGCATCACACCCATAAACAAGTATAATTATTATGTGTTAACAAACAAAATAAAACTTTAAAAAGTGAGAATTTTAAGAAACATTTTTATTTAAAATACTTTATAGAAGTTCAGCATGAAAGCTGAAGGAAAAAGCTAGAAAGATTATTTTAACAGAAGTGCTTTCTTGTATCCTTAATACCCCTTTCTAATGGGTGCTTCTCCGAAGCACAAGTATTTGATTAAAAGGAAGGAAGGGGAGGCTATTTCAGGATCTCAAACATCTGCCCACCCAGCTGTGCAGGGGATCTTCCAGCAATGTCAATGTATTCTTGATTTGCAATTAAAAACTGGCAGTTATAAAAAAATAAGAAAGAAAACGAATGAACAAAACAATAAAATTTGTATTTCATCAAAACTCTCAGTTTAATGTTCTAGTATTGAACAGAGAACATTCAAAATGAGAAGACCCAATAACCATCACATTATTTAATCATTTCGAGTATTGTAGGAAGAGGCAGACAACCCAATTAAGTAAGGAAATTCTGTCATGTCCACAAAGGAAACAAACAGGGGCCGAATCCAAAACTAAAGTGGTAGATAGGAGATTGCTTACTAGACAGGGTGGGCCTTGAGAGACAATTCAATTTCATTTTCATTCTTTCCATTCCTACCATTTAGAAATGGAATTAACCTTATATATTGACTTCATATCCTGCAAAATCACTGAACTCATAGTTAAAGTTTTTTATATATTCTTTAGAATTTTCCATATATAAGATGATGTCATCTGCAAATAAAGATAGATTTTCTTCTTACTTTCTAATATTCATGACTTTATTTCTTTTATTTGTCTACTTAGCCTGGTTAAAATTCCCAATAAAATGTTCAATAAAAGTGGCAAGAGCAGATATCTTTGTCTTCTTCCCAATTTTAGAAGAAATGCATTCAATTATTAATCATTAAACATGATGTTAGATGTAGATTTTTCATAGATGTCTCTTGGATTTTTCTTATTTAAGAATAGACTGTGATGTACTCCTTTGAAAATGGGTATTATAAGAGTATTTTCCTCTAATGACTAAGAAAAACATAATGCATCTATAGTAACTATCATAGTGAAACACATTAAATGCTAAATAAATGATACAAATGTTTACTTATAAGTCATGCTAGTAATCATATTATGAGCTCATTCCCCATAATAAACCAAAACTAGCAGTTACCAATGACCTAAAATTCATTGATCTGTTCCTTATCCACTTGATATCTTCTTCCCTTTCTTTATAAAATTAATCTTGGTTCATTCTTTTAATCATTCATTTTTATTCACATTTCTCCTTTTCTGTTTGCCTTTTGTAAACTAAATTGTCCAAATAAACCCAACTATCTGTTTATTGAATATCAACACCCATGCAGCTGAATGTTATTGGAGAAAAACACACAATTTCAAAGACTGGTTTCCCTGTACATTTAAAACCACAAATTTGAAATGAGTCCTTAATGCTACCATGTAATGGCAACTCTCCTTTCTCCTAGACAATTATTTCATACCATCTCTCTCCTCAATCCCACTATCTCTTTGCCCATCTTCACTCTTAGTTGATGATCATTCATTCTATTTTACTAATGAAGTTGGAGTGATCAGAAGATAACTATTATTTTAATGTGAACTCAATTAAAAAATCATGAGCTTGACAAATGATTATGAAGTTCACTTGAAAGAATGAATCAGAAAGAATACCATAAAAAACTGTAATAAAGAAAATCACTGAGGTTGGGCTAACCCTAATAAACATTTAAACATATGGTAAAAACTTCTTTTAAACTAATGTGGTATTGGTGCTTGAATGGACACATTAATAAAGCAGAATTTTTAAAATTCTTCAATTGGCACAACCTCACATGAAGACTCCATAAATGATCAAGACAAAATCTCCAACTTGTATAGAAAAGAGGGACAATTTAATAAGTGATATTTTAAAAAACTAGATAGTAGTATTCTTCAGATAATTTACCAATATAAATTCCAAATGGACCAGAGAAGTTGCATGGTGAAAATAACATAAGCAATTATAAAAGACAAATGAAAGGCAGGAAACTTATTGACAATTTTGATATTAGAGACAAAGTGCTAAAATTCTTAAAGATAAAGGTCTCCCCTTGTTAATTCTTTTCTATTTTCCTATTTTATTTTTTTATTTATTTTTATTTTTTTATTTTGGGATATTATGGGGGTATAGATTTTAAGGTTTCAATAAATGCCCTTTCCCCCCTCCCCCCACAAGTCTGAGTTTCCAGCATGACCATCCCCCAGATGGTGCACATCTCACTCATTATGTATGTATATACCCACCCCCCTCCCCCCTCCCACCTGCCCTATACCCTACTACTGTAGTACCTATGTGTCCACCTAGGTGCTACTCAGTTAATATCAATTTGCTGGTGAGTATATGTGGTGCTTGTTTTTCCATTCTTGGGATATTTCACTTAGTAGTATGGGTTCCAGCTCTACCCAGGAAAATATAAGATGTGCTATATCACCGTTGTTTCTTAGAGCTGAATAGTACTCCATGGTATACATATGCCATATTTTATTAATCCATTCTTGGATTGATGGGCACTTGGGCTGTTAATTATTTTGAGTTCTAGATATATTCTTGTTATCAGACGTTTATCAGAAGTGTAGAGAGCAAATATTTTCTCCCATTCTGTAGATTGTCTATTCACTCTAATGATAGTTTCCTTGGCTAAGCAGAAGCTTTTTAATTTGATAAGATCGCATTTGTTTATTTTTGTTGCTGTGGTGACTGCTTTGGGGGTCTTCTTCAAGAATTCTTTGCCTAAGCCAATGTCAGAAAGGGTTTTCCCAACATCTGCTTCTAGGATTCTTAAGGTTTCATGCCTTAGGTTTAAGTCTGTTATCCATCTTGAGTGGATTTTTGTGAGAGGTGAGAGGTAGGGATCCTGATTCATTCTTCTGCATGTAGCTATCCAGGTTTCCCAGCACCATTTATTGAAGAGAGATTCTTTTCCCCAGTGTATATTTTTGTCTGCTTTATCAAAGATTAGGTTACTGTATGTAGATGGTTTCATCTCTGGAATCTCAGTCCTATTCCAAATATCAATGCTTCTGTTCTTGTGCCAGTCCCAAGCTGATTTAATTGTTACTGCTTTATAATAAAGCTTGAAGTCCAGGAAGACTGATGCCTCCCAGTTTGTTCTTTTTACTTAAGATTGCTTTGGCTATACGTGTTTTTTTCTGGTTCCATACAAAGTGAATAATTATTTTTCTAGATCTGTAAAGAATGATGGTGGTACGTAATGGGCATCAGAAATGAACAGAAACTTTTCCAAAGAAGACAGAATAATGGCCTACAAACATAAAAATTGCTCAACATTTCTAATCATTACAGAAATGCAAATCAAACCACAATGAGATGTCACCTAACTCCAGTGAGATTGGTATGTATCAAGAATTCTCAAAACAACAAATACTGGTGAGGATGTGGAGAGACAGGAACACTCTTACACTCCTGGTGGGACTGCAAATTAGTGAAACCTTTGTGGAAAAGAATTTAGAGATACCTCAAACAGCTAAAAATAGAAATGTCATTCGACCCAGCAATAGCATTATTAGACATCTACATAAAAGAGCATAAGACAATCTATTATAGAGACATCTGCACCTGAAGGTTAATGGCAGCACAATTCACTATTGCAAACACGTGGAAACAACCCAAGTGCCCATCAATTCATGACTGGATTATTAAAATTTGGAACATGTTTACAATGGAATCTTACTCAATTCTAAGTAACAACAGTGAGCTAGCACCGCTTATATTATCCTGGATTGAGCTTCAGCCCATTATCCAAAGTGAGGTGACACAAGATCAGAAAAATGGGCTTCACATGTACTCACCATCAAATTGGTACTGACTGATTATCACTATGATGCTCAAAGGGTGGTGGTGTTCACCAGGGATTCGGGGGTTGTGGGGGAAGACCCACATCTGAGGGATGTGTTGAACAGTGTGGAGTGGAAGGGCATACCTCTAACCATTGCTAGGGAATGGCAAAGATATAAAATGTAACCAAAATGTTAAAAATAAAACTATATTTATTGGGTGTCAGGCAGGTAGGAGGGGTGAGGAGGGGATGTGTGTGTGTGTATATATACACACACACACACACACACAATAAGTGCGATGTGCACTGTCTGGAGGATGGACACGCTTGAAGCTCTGACTCGAAGGGGGAGGGAAGGCAAGAGCAATGTATGTAACCTTAACATTTGTACACCCATATTATGCTGAAATAAAAAAAAATATTATATAAAAGCAAAAAAAAAAAACCCCAAAAGTTTATTTGAAAATATCTCATTTATTGCACAAGATTAAGTTAGTTTATATAGAGAATGGAATACTATGGAAGATACTGACAAGGATAAAATAATTAATATTTTAACCAATGGCCAGCACATACTATGTATACCATGTTGAATCATCTTTGATGATGGAAGAATTAAAATGAATGCAAACACTAAACCTGTGTTTCAAAGAGTCAAATTGTCAAAACTTCTACTGCTTCAGTATTTTCATTATATAAAAAATACATTGATTATTAAGTTTCAAAAAAAATAAAGATCTCCCCAAAATTGAAATTATCAACATCCTGATAGAAAAATTGACAAAATATAAGAAATAAACAGATAAAAGAAAAAGAAAAATAGCCCTAAAACATGCAAAAAGTGCTAAGCATCATTTCTAATATGACAAGGCAAATAAAAACTGCCCTGATTACAATTTATTAGCATCTATCAGATTAACAAAAATACTAATATTTGACAATATACTCTATTAGACATATACACTCCTGTATATCACTATTAGGAATGTGAAATGGTGCAAACTTCTATCGAGAAAAACTTGGCAGTAGCTAACAAAATGCATATGCATTTGTCATTTAACACAACAATTCCAGTTCTAGAAATCCTCCCCAAAGTTCCTTTTGCAGAAAACATTAGATGACATAGGAACAATCATATTGATTGCAGCACTATTTTCAATGGCAAAGGCATGGAAATAATTCATTCGTTCCTGAATAAGGATAAGGTTACATAAATTATAATAAATCACAATGAAATACTTTGAAGCTTTAAAAAGGCAAATGAAGAAGGTCTACATATTACTATGGAATGATATTTAGGTTATAAAAGTTTTAAAAAATCCAGTGATAAACATTGTTTATTTAAAAAAATAGAATGATTAAACCATAGCAATAAATTACTTTTTATGGGGAACAAAACACATAAAGTGAATATACATTCTTTGTAATTTTGAAGTTGGGATTCTGTAAAGATTTTACATAATTGAAATCACAATTAAATCAAAGAGGAAAAATAAAACTTTAAGAATTTCATACAAAATGAAACAAATTATTCTAACTGTATGCCAAGATGTTTATACAAGTATATAGAGAAGAATTATTTAAAGTGTTTTAAATCATGCCATTTTTTCTATATGTTCTGGTGGCTTATAGTCTAAAATTGGCAAGGAAAGTTTAGGTACATTTTGTAACCTTGTTGTTAGTATAAATATCAGTATTGCTATTTTGAATCTGTTATCAATATATTGTACAATAAATCATATAATTAGTTGTGCTAATTGGCAATTAAAAACTGGCAGTTATAAGAAATAAGAAAGAAAACAAATGAACAAAACAATAACAATTGTATTTCATCAGAACTCTCAGTTTAATGCTCTAGTATTGAACAGAGAACACCTTCATCATCAAGATAAGTAAACCCAATAAGCACCATACTATCTTATCATTCTGAGTGCTGTGGGGGAGACAGGCAACCCAATTAAGTCAGTAAATTCTATCGAGTCCACAAGGAAACAAGTGGGACATTTTTTTGTGTAAGAGAAAAAAATAAAGATATAACATTGAGGAAGAGAAACAAATCACATAATATTAATTATTAAGAGAAAATTGCAGAAGAATTCACTATTTTTATTTTAATTTTTAAAAAATTATAGGAAATTCTAGCTGTGTTCAATGAGATAGACTGTGAGCAATAAGAACCTAATAATAATGAGTACCCTTTTTGACCAGAATATGTTTTCTAAATGTCATTTTTCACTAAAGGAAACTAGAGTGCCTTGGAAAAATTGCTAATTCCCTGTCTGAAGCAGGAAAATCACATCATGAGTCTTTTCACAGACCAAGCTATAAAATCCAAGTGAATTTGTTCATTTCATTATCATTAGTGGTAAAAAAAGTAATAATATTAAAATGCCCTAATGACAGCTATTAAAAAATAAGATAAAAAATAAGACAAAAATAAACATCAATAAAAATTATCATTACTCTTATCACAACTTGTATTTCTCCAAAATAAAAATTTCATTGTGCTAATATTTGCTTAAAATATTTCCATGGCTCCGCTTTGCTTATTAAATATCTAACTCTAACTCACTAAGAATTATGATGATAATAGTGAACATAAAATTTACAGAGTACTGAATATGTTCCAGTCATTGTGTTTATAATTTTATATAATGTGCATTTTTTAATTTATTGATCACAATAACTCTAAACATACATATTATTATTATTCCTATTATTTCATGAGAAACATGGTTTATCAAAGTTAACATGCTTAACAAAGAATTTTTGAATTTTGAAAATGTTTGACTTATATTTAAATCTAGATAACTTTCATATTCTCAAAATTTAGCACAGTTAAGGTGACACATATAGTTATGTTGTGAGGAAATGACAAAGGAGTTAAAATTTTTCCACCATATCTATTTTTCACCTTTATTCACATTCTATACATCAGTTTTTATCATCTGATTATTCCTCCCCTACATCTAAGCTCAAGTTCATTATTTGTCTAATTCACATATTTTATAGTGGTTTCGTGAGGTCACTGAATACTTTAATTCAAATGTACCTTGACTAGAAGATAAGTCTGAATATAGGAGGGAATCTTAAATCTCTCCTTTCTTGTCCCCAAAGGCAATCAAAGCAGCAACAAAAATAAATAAATGGGAAATGATGAAACTAAAAAGCTTCTGCACAGCCAAAGAAATAGTCATGAAAGTAAACAGACAACCTACAGAATGGGAGAAAATTTTTGCATCCTACTCATCCGATAAAGGGCTGATAACTAGAATATACTTAGAGCTCACGAAAATCAGCAAGAAAAAATCAAATAACCCTATCAAAAAGTGGGCAAAGGACTTGAACAGAAATTTTTCTAAAGAAGACAGAAGAATGGCCAACAAACATATGAAAAAATGCTCACCATCTCTAATCATCAGGGAAATGCAAATCAAAACTACAATGAGATATCACTTAACTCCAGTGAGAATGGCCTTTATCAAAAAGTCTCCAAATAACAAATGCTGGCGTGGATGCGGAGAGAGAGGAACACTCCTACACTGCTGGTGGGACTGTAAACTAGTTCAGCCTCTGTGGAAAGCAATATGGAGATACCTTAAAGCGATACAAGTGAATCTACCATTTGACCCAGCAATCCCATTACTGGGCATCTACCCAAAAGATCCAATGTCCCTCTACAAAAAAGACACCTGCACTCGAATGTTTATAGCAGCACAATTCATAATCGCAAGGCTGTGGAAACAGCCCAAGTGCCCATCAATCCAAGAATGGATTAATAAAATGTGGTATATGTATACCATGGAGTACTATTCAGCTCTAAGAAACAACGGTGATATAGCACATCTTATATTTTCCTGGTCAGAGCTGGAACCCATACTACTAAGTGAAGTATTCCAAGAATGGAAAAACAATCACCACATATATTCACCAGCAAACTGGTATTAACTGAGCAGCACCTAAGTGGACACATAGGTACTACAGTAATAGGGTATTGGGCAGGGGGGAGGGGGGAGGGTATATACATACATAAAGAGTGAGATGTGCACCATCTGGGGGATGGTCATGCTGGAAACTCAGACTTGTGGGGGGAGGGGGGATAGGGCATTTATTGAAACCTTAAAATCTGTACCCCCATAATATGCTGAAATTAAAAAAAAAGAAAAAAAAGAAAGAAAGACCTAGATGGCATCTTCCTCCCATATATGAGGCTGTTTCTTCTACACTGAAATTTTGTCTTTATGTTTAGCCAGTCTCATCAATGTTGTTAGCTAATTTTTCTAGATAACATGCTGCAGCTTCTACATCAGCACTTGCTGCTTCACCTTGAATTCTATGTCATGATGATGGCTTATTTCTTTAAACCTCATGAAACAACCTCTCCTAGCTTCTAGTTTTTCTTCTGAAGCTTCCTCTTCTCTCTCAGCCTAGCACCAAAGAGAGTTAGGGCCTTGCTCTGATTTAGGCTTTGGCTTAAGAGAATGTTGTGGCTGTTTGATCTTCTGTCTTGACCGCTCAAACTTTCTCTGTCTCAGCAATAAGGTTGTTTCACTTTATCGTTTGTTTGCTGTAGTAGCACTTCTAATTTTCTTCAAGATCTTTTCCTTTGCATCGCAGTTTTGCTAAGAGTTTGGCTCCTGAGGTTCAGCTTTTGCCCTGTCTCAGCTTTCCACATGCCTTCCTCACTAAGCTTGATCATTTCTAGTTTTTGATTCAAAATAAGAGATATGCATCTGCTCCTTTCACTTGAACACTTAGAGGCCATGTAGGATTATTAATCGGCCTGATTTCAATATTGTTGTGTCTTAGAGAATATAGAAGCCCAAAGAGAGAGAGCAAGGGGGGAAGGGCAGGAACAGTCAAAACACACATAACATTTGACTGTTCAGTGGAACAGTCAAAACACACACATAACATTTATCAATTAAGTTTAATATGTGTGTGGTTCATGGTGCCCCAAAATAAAAACAAATATAACACATATTATACAACATAAAATGCATTTGGGAAATACTAAAACGTTAGTATTAATCAGTAACTTAAAAATATCTTAAGATGTTTAACTCATTAATTTTATTTCTACTCAATAGATAGATAAGTTATTGACTGACATATGAAAGAACTAAACAATATATATTCATGATTTTGATATTTTCAGAACACACACAATAAAACTGGTAACATGACTATACTTCTCTTCTGACAAGTAAATTGACTTGCATTTTTTACAAATTGAAAGTTTGTGGCAACTCTGCTTTGAGTGAGTCTGTCAGCACCATTTTGCCAACAGCATGTGCTCTCATCCCATCTCTGTGTCATGTTTTGGAAATTCTCACAATATCACAAGTTTTGTCATTATTATGTCAGTTATGGTGATATGTGATCAAGTGATCTTTGATGTGCCTATTGTAAAATGACTGGGTGTTTTATTCTTCTCCGGGGAACAAAGAATTAAAGCCACACCTAAAAATATATTTCTGATCTTTGCAATCTACATTACCCTCCGTAAAATGGCTCAAGATGACATCATTTCTCCAATCTGTGATTAAAATTGCAAGAGACAAATGCAGAAAACCCACAATATAACCTAGTTTAATGTAAACTCTGAATTTGAAAAGGTCCTGGTCTAGCCTGAGGCTATCATGAGAAGTGCCTCAGTCTTTTCGGGCAGTGGCTACTTGGAGAACACTCCCTTCTAAGGATCCTTATTGTCTGGATTAATTCCGGGCAACTATATTGTTCAGTATTTCAGACAGGACTGAGACCTCCTTAGGAAAACTTCTCTCATCCCCTAAATATTGCTTTTCATCCTCAGTGGGCTTCATTGCTCAGCACTCCAGAGACAGAAGAGGTGTGTCTAGACAAATTGTGGGATGTTCAGCACCACAGCCAGTGGAAAGGGAACTGGAAAGGCAACTACCTGGGCTGTTCTGTTCCAAGTCCCATAAGTGAAGATTTAGCCATAATTTATTTCTCAACATATAAGAGTTCATCCTAAATCAGCTTACTGAACTGTGCTTTTTAAGAGTAAATGTAGGAATATGAGTAGTTAGAGGACAGACTATATTCATTAAATTATAAAATTATAGTCGCTGATGATATTCAAATGCGATAACACAATCTAAATATGAAGCCAGACTGAAAAAGCCTATATTAAAATAATGTAGAGCCATAACGTATAAATAGTAATCAAAGTCTGAGTTTTATAAAAGTACAGATACAGCCAGAAATTAACCAGCCATTATTCCCTAACTTCCTTACTGCCGTAACTGTTTACTGCTTAATGGCACTATCCTCCCTGACAGGTACAAGATTTGTGACTTCCCCAACTGCTTCTTTAGATAACTAAGGCCAGAGACTTGTGCTCATGTGGATAGCATTGCTGTTGTAAAGCCTAAGACTGGTCTTTGAGATGTTTTTTAGACTCTGCATTTCAAGGACATCCACTGACATCCATGACATCAACAGGATCCATGGATAGACATGGGAATTCAACAACCTTGAGACCCTCTACCCAAGAAATCTCCCAACTGAGAAGATAATTTTTGCTTCCCAACCCTATGAGTTCATCCACAGCCAATTAGCATACCCTGTTCCCTAGCACTTTGTTCCCCAACTACCTTTAAAATCTTAGCCCCCAAATTCTTGGGGAGATGAATTTGAGAAATTATTCCCACGTCCTCACCTGTTGCCTTGAAAAATAAAACTCTTTCTCTGCTTTAACACCTGCTGTCTCAGTATATTGGCCTTCACCAGGTAGTGGACAAGGCTTCTGAACTCAGATAAATGAGAGCTCTTACTCAGGTTCAAGCTTTACTAACAATTTCAAAATACAAGTAATCAAGTGTCAACATAGAGGTGACACAGGAAAATGTCCAGAAACATTGACACAACTCCTCCGATCTTTTCTTGCCACTTTGGGACAAATTCTGGCTTGAATTGAAATCAGAAGTTGCTAAGTAATGCATGTGGCTACATTACTTAACAGGATGGATCTGTTGTGGCCATGAAACATCTCTATTCTATACTCAGGTAGTTGCACAATTTATTTGACATTTTCCAGGGAGCTGTGCTCCATAAATCCACACATTTTAGAGTTATTTACTCTATAAATCCTAGACAAGCCAGTTCCATCTTCTTTGTAAGTATCCCATAAATAAGGCCTCGCTGGGCATGGTAGCACCATTTATAGTTTTAGATATTTAAGAGGCTGAGCCAGTCTGCTCTCTCTCATATTGTGTTACCTGATCTCTTTGGTTTGGAGGTATAGCAGAGATTACTTTTTACTGTGACAACTGACCGTTGTGCATATCATGGCTGGTGAGTCACTGGCAAGAGCTGGAGTTTTGGAGATGGCTGACAGTGGTTGTTCACAGTGAGTGGTTATTACCAATATTATTAACATTTTACTTTGATTCTTTTCCAAAAATGGTTTATAATCAGTTACAGTCCAAACTCTCCTTCTTCTTCAATGAAATTCATAGAAAGGATGCTGGCAAGTACTCTTGAATACAAGTTTCTTATAACTTTGGAGATCATACCATTGGACTAGGTAGAAACTTTCAGGACTTTAATTTAAAAAGTTGACCCACTCATGAGGATCATTAACCCAACATCAAGAGGAGCAATAATCAATAATATGGGACTAAACTACTAGAGAAATTAAATGATTTTTTCTGATGTTTTTGTTCAAAATATTGCTGATTCCTTCTATGTTTTGTTTTCCAGAGTCAAAAATTATTTTTTTTCTTTTGCGCCATTTACAGCTTACTACAATTTGGGTTAAGTATACTTTTGTGAGCAAAAATGGAAGTGTTTACCTTTCTCTCTATCTGATTCTTCCAGAATTCAGAAATTATATGTGAGTATTCTTAATTTATGATGATATAGTTATTTGCATGTATAAATTCAGTAAGAATAGGTTTCCTTTTGTAACAGGACACAATTAGATAGAGTAGTTATTTTACCAAGGCTTTAATGGAATGGCATATTTTCAGATATGACCAGACTACTTTGAGGAATTGAGATTAACTTTATGGAGCCAGTATATAGTCCCTTGGAAAGACTGGCCTGGTACTTTGTCTACATGGTTTGCTTACGGGGTTTCTTTACTTCCAAGGTAAGTAAAGAATGTCACTTATTTTGCAATCCCAGCACCATAAGAATATTTTGAGACCTCAAGAAGAGAGGAATTTCACCCAGTTCAAGGCTTTTAAAACTCTAACCTGAAATTCCTTATAAAAAAGTTTCAATAAAGCAAACATAAAAGAGCCTATATGGCCATAGGCTATTATTGTTGCACTTTATACAAATAATCAGGCCAAGTATAATAGTAAAGCTTATTTTGAAAATAAATTGGTCCTATGAAGTGTTATCTTTCAGGCCGGGCCCGGCGGCTCATGCCTGCAATCCTAGTACTCTGGGAGGCCGAGGCGGGCGGATTGCTCAAGTTCAGGAGTTCGAAACCAGCCTGAGCAAGAGCAAGACCCCTTCTCTACTATAAATAGAAAGAAATCAATTGGCCAACTAATATATATAGAAAAAATTAGCCGGGCATGGTGGCGCATGCCTGCCCCAGCTGCTCGGGAGGCTGAGGCAGGATTGCTTGAGCCCAGCAGTTTGAGGTTGCTGTGAGCTAGGCTGACACCAAGGCACTCACTGTAGCCTGGGCAACAAAGTGAGACTCTTGTCTCAAAAAAATTAAAATAAAAAAAAAAAAATAAGAGTTATCTTTCATAGAAATGGAGAACTAGAGAGAGAAAAATTATGTTTCATAAGAAACCTATAGTGCACATTATTAGATTCTAGGCTTGTTCATTGTTTTTGAATGTGAATTATTTTGCTGCAATTTGGACTAAATCCTGAATTATTTCTTGGTTACAAGTCTCTAAAGAAAGACCAGGTTTAAATTTTTTTCATGATGTTCTTAGTTGACTTCCTAATGGAATAGGTTGTTTTTTTTTATTCTGGCATAAAAATTCCTTTCTAATTATACTCATTCTGTAAGTTATATTTCTATCATGTATCTCTCATTTTACTTCTTCTAAGAAAACTAAATTCATGGTAGTCTGAAGACTACAGATGATTTAACAGGCAACAGCAGCTATAGATCAATGACTGACAGGACTACCTGGAAATGAGGTTTTCCAGTAATGAGGGACACCTTGACACTCAGATTTTGACCATCAGTGCTTTCAAAAGAAAGATTTTTGAATAAATGGAGGAAATGAGAAGAATAAAAGAAATTTTATTGGAGGAACGTGGGGTCTTTTAAATTATCAGGCTAGAAGAGATATTGGTCCACATAATAAAATTGCTCCACTTCCAGGGTATGGACCACAATACCCAGTCACACAAAGGTTATAACTGGTGCTCCTCATCATAAATGCTGAATAGAGAATTAAGATGGACAAACAAGATTCTGACACATATTACTGCTGTCACCAGCTTTAGCTTAGTTTATATTCTGGAATGATAATAAAAAATATTACTGGTCTGGCATAGAAGACAAGCAATCAGAATAGATGCCGTAGATAGAATTCTAAAGATTTCTCCCTCAGTCTTCCATCTCCTGTTATTGGATCAAGTTACTACAGATGCAATTACAGTTACTAATCATCTGAACGTAAGATCAGAATAGCATCCTGGATTATTCAGGTGGGACCAGTGTAATCACATGAGACCTAGAAAATAGACAAGGCCATCAGAAAGATGCATCAGAGACAGAGGTTAGATAGATTCCAAGTATGAGGAGTATTTGGCACAGGATTGCTGGCTTTAAAATGCAGAAGCCCATGTGGAATTAAGGGCAGAGCTCAGCTGAAAGCCAGCAAGGAAATCAGGATCTAATTCTTAAAGACTCAAGGAAATGGATTCTGTCAACAACCTGAATGACTGTGGAGGTGGATTCTTTCTAGGGCTCCCCACTAAGAGGCCAATTGGCTAACACCTGATTTCAGCCTCACGCAACCCAAGTCAGAGAACCCACTCAAGCAAACCCAGACTTCTGACCTATAGAATTCTGAGATATCAAATTTATGTTGTTTCTTGCTGCCAAATTTGTGGTACTTTTTTATAGCAGCAATGGTAAACTTATATAAATCACTAACCAATTAGTGCAACTTGCATGCAGGCACATAATCGCTAAATATCAGCCTTGGTATCCCATGAAATATTTTACCTGAAACTAGTGTCACTGTCAAACTGTCTGGGGAAATATAGGAAACACTTTTTGCTGCATATTTCCTCATACATTCTATCTAAAATCAAATAATGAATGAGCCTAATGCCAGAAAATGCATGGTCCATGCAGACCAGACACAGTTTTTACCAGTATTTGGTGGCAAAAACAAATAGCACTGATTGACCTAATAATTTCATATCTAGGACTCTCACCTGCCCAAGTAGTTCTTTTGTTTTGTTTTGTTTTGTTTTGTTTTGTTTTTTTTGAGAAAGAGAGAGTTTCACTCTGTTGCCCAGGCTAGCGTGCCGGCCATGATGTCAGCCTCGCTCACAGCAACCTCCAACTCCTGGACTCAAGCGATCCTCCTTCCTCAGTCTCCCATGTAGCTGGGACTACAGGCATGTGCCACCACCATGCCCAGCTAATTTTTTCTGTATATATTTTTACTTGGCCGATTAATTTCTTTCTATTTTTAGTAGACACGGGGTGTCACTCTTGCTCAGGCTGGTCTTGAACCCCTGACCTTGAGTGATCCGCCCGCCTCGGCCTCCCAGAGTGCTAGGATTACAGGCATGAGCCACCGCGCTCGGCCTGCCCAAGTAGGTCTAGAGGCTCACACATTTGACATGTGAAGCTGTTCACCACATTATATATAATAATAATGTTTAAATATATTATGGTACAATTATTAGATGAAGTAATAAGCAAACCTGGAAACAGATTTTTGAGAAAATAATTGTTACACATTAATGGAAAGGAGGAATACAAATTGTATTAACAATTTGAACCTAGTTTTATTAAAAGTACAAATATAAACACTTGTACACAGAGAAGACTAGAAAGAAATACACTGTATTAGAGTGGTTATTAATATGTTTTAGAGCTATTAGTAATTTTTGTTATTTATGTATTTTATAAAAATTCTATATATTACTACCTTGCAATTAGACAACAGATAATTTTTTTTAGAAAATCGAACTCTAATCTATAGAATTAGTTTGCTATTTATACATATGCCACTAACTCTACATATTACCTTGACAAATTAACCATTTTGCACCTTTAAAATAAAATTGACCTAAAAGGCCTAATATATCCTTCAACACAAACATTCTAGAAATACCTGAATTTAGAAGTTTTGAGAAAATCTTAGGTCTATTATATATTGCCCTGGCATCATCACTTGGATTTGGCAGTTCCCCATTTCTGTCCTTCATGTCATTATTATTGTGGTCTCTCGTGAGCATTAACATTAGTATTAACATTTAGTCTACTACTAAATCACAATAAATAAACAATATTTTTATTTTACACCCTAATACTACATGATTTTTGAAGAACAAAAACTTTCAAAAGAAGACAGACTAATGGCCAAAAAACATGAAAAAGTACTAAACATCTCTAATCATCGGGGAAATGCAAATCAAAACCACAATGAGATATCACTTAACTCCAGTGAGAATGGCTTTCATCAAAAAGTCCCAAAACAACAAATGTTGGTATGAGTGCGGAGAGATAGAAACACTCATACGCTGCTGGTGGGACTGCAAACTAGTACAACCTCTGTGGAAAGTAATATGGAGATACCTCAAAGAGCTACAAGTAGAACTATCATTGGATACAGCAATTCCATTAGTGGGCATCTACCTGAAAGAACAAAAAACATTCTATAAAAAAGATATCTGCACTAGAATGTTCATAGCAGCACAATTCACAATTGCAAAGATGTGGCAACAACCCACGTGCCCATCAACATATGAGTGGATTAATAAAATGTGGTATATGTATACCATGGAGTTCTACTCAGCCACAAAAAAATAATGGTGAACCAACACTTATTGTATTATCCTGGATGGTACTGGAGCCCATCCTTCTAAGTGAAGTATCACAATAATATAGAAACAAGCAGCACATGTACTCACCATCAGATAGGTACTAATTGATCAACACTTATGTACACATATGGAAGAAACATTCATGAGGGAATTAGGCAGGTGGGAGGGAGGAAGGGGGAATAGGTAAATTCACATGTGATGAGTGCAGTGACCCTTGTCAGATGATGTTAGAACTAAATTGAATTATACAACACTCAGTTGGTGTCCTGATGAAGAATTGCTTGGTGTGTGAGGGAAAACCCACACACATCTTGTGTCAGAAGTGTTGTGAGATGAGTAATATGTGAGAGTAGGAAAAACAGATTCGTATTTCCTGATACAGACTGAGAATATTTCCAAAAGATATAATCACTTGAATCAGTAGACTGAGTAAAGTTCTCTCTCACCAAAGCAGGTGAAATTACCCAATCCATTGGGTAACTTAATAGGACAAAATGGCAGAAGGAGGGATGTATTTGTTCTCTTTTCTTGACCTGGTGCATCCATCTTCCTTTGCTGACGGACATCAGCACTTGTGGCTCTCAGACCTTTAGACTCTAATTGGGATCCACGCCATTGGCTTTCCTGAGTCTCAGACCTTGAGGCTTGGATTGGAAGTACACCACTAGCTTTTTTGTGCCTCCGGCTCACAGACAGCAAATTATGGGGCTTCTCAGACTCCATAATTAATTGCAGGAGCCATTTCCTCATAACAAATCCTTTCTATAGATCCAAATGTGTCCCCTTGGTCCTGATTATCTGAAGAACCCTGACAAATACACCTTATATTTTAATATTAGGATCTTCAGTTAATAGGGTTTCAAATGGGTCTCAGAACTGTATTAATGTGTTTTTTCTCTTGTTTTTGTTTGTGATATCTCCAGGAAAGTTTATGTTTCCAATTGACAAATGTTTAGTACGATGGATTTGTGTAGCAAGGTGATCCCATTTTGGATATTCATTACATCCTCATAGTTAGTGATCATGATATTTGCTTACAATTTTTTTAAAGTAAGCTTGGTTAGCAGTAATTATAATTACCTTTTTAAAAAATTACAAACTCACTATTTATGATTCATTTCCTTCCTTTTTATTCTACATAGCACTGAAACATAGTTTCCACTCCATCATTTAAAGACCTTTCTAAAATTGGTAATGGTTTTTTAATTCTTAGAGCCCAAGGAAACTGTTACATATTGAACTGAAAGCCAGAAAAATATCTATAAAAAATATGTTTTTGTTTTTAGATGTTCTGGATTTTTCTTTTAAATTTAGTAATATTTGTCTCTTTAGATGGTCATTTGATGATTGGTTAAATTAATAGAAAACTTTAGACCTTAAATGTAACCATTTTATTTTGCTTTGTTGGTTTAAGTTTCTTTGGGGAGTGGTTAAATTTTGAATAAGTGATCATTGTTTGCAAAGTAAACAACTGAAATAGCCAAGCTCATGGGGTGGTGCCTGATAAAACCCTAGCTACGACTGGATGGCCTCATAGAAAGGTTTAGCCCTGTGCCTCCTCCCAGGGCAGCCTGCCCACTCCCACCCTGCTGTCTGAAAAGAATGCTCTCTCTCTCTCTCTCTCTCTCTCTCTCTCCCTCCAGAAATAAAAATGAGAACTAGAACATTAGTGGGACTTGAAACTACACAGTGAGAACCTACTTTCTTTCCACCCTCATAACACCCACCCACTAAGCTTCAGATTGTGGCATGAGATTGTGGCAGATATCTTCTGACTAGTGACTTTCCTTCCCTCTGTAACTGGGGAGGTGGAGGACACAATACATTTGACATTGTATTTGACTAGAAGTTATGTGGCAACACTCTTTCTTTGACACTGAGTACAAACATAAGGATGTGACACCGTGACCTCAGTAGCAGGACTTCTCCACAACAGCCTCTGCTAATTTTACTTCCTTGTAATGTGTGACACCATTGACCACTTCCTCATACATAAGTGTCTCACACTATAATTTCAGAAAAACCACACTTCAGTTTTACACATTCTTCTTTGTCTTCCCTTTCAGTCTACTTTAGGCAAAAGATGAAGAATTTACACTCTTTAGGCAAAAGATGAAGAATCTACACTCTTTACACTCTTGGGTGTCCCAAGTTCCCATATTTGAACCTCTCCTCATGCTGTAACATTTCAACAGTGTAGGTCTGTTACATGGGTTCAAATACTGTGCATATGGCTGTTTCACCTCTAAGAGGTAGACAAGAATATCTTAGCAGCCTATCAGTTGTTCCCACTTTGATGTCCCATAGGCAACTCAAACTTAATTAATGCAACTGGACTCTATCCCAAATTTCCTTCAGCAATCCCTATTTATGTTTGCACTATCAATTGCCAACGTTGTAAACATTCTTAAGATAATTCTCTTCTTCCTCTCTCCCAAATCTATTCAGTCACTAAGCACCACATTTTCTTTCTTTTCTTTTTTAAATCCCTGTAAGACCTCCCTTCTTTCTAATTTTACTAAGTACCATCTCAATATTTTAGTTCAATATTGCATTATTTTGATCTTGAATTGTAGCTAAAACCATCTCCTAACTGCTTGTTTCTTCTATCATACAAATAATTTTTCACAATGTCAATAATTTAGTCTTTCTAAAACTAGAGGCTAATAGTGTCTTTCTCATACTTAAAATTGTAGCATTCTTCAATCTATCCCCCCAAATAACATCCAATATCTTTTCAATAGTATTAATATATGACCTTATATCAATGGCTCCCTCCCAGGCTTTTGGAGTTGATTAGTTTGGATAACGCCAGTTGCTATAACAAATTTTCCAATAGAAGCTTATTTCTCCCTTAAGTGACTATCAAGGTGGGGGTTTCTGGTTTGTGGGCACTTTAGGGCCAGGTGGTAGTTCAGGGTGAAGGGATACTTCTCCCTTTTAGTTCTGCTATTCCTTAAGACCTCATCATCTGCATCAAGACAATGGAAGGGAAATAGCATGGCAAAGTCTCATCTACTTCTTAATAACCTTGGCATGGAGGTAACACATTTGTTTCTTATTACATTCTATTGGCTGGAATTCAGTCACATGAGGAAACCTAGATGCAGGGTAATGTAGTCCTAACCTAGACAGCTACTTCTTAGCTACAATTCTATTCCATGAAAGAGGAAACACAAGTTTAGGTCAACAATTGTTTCACCCTCAAAATCAGGAGTCTCTGTCAATTCCATATTTTGCTTCTAAATGCACTGCAGCCATACTTAATACTTGTATTCTTGAAATACACCATGACACCATGGCCTTGTTTTGTTTATGTTGTTGCCTTTTGCTCATGGCTATCTTCTACTCTTCTTTCAAAACTTAGCTGAGAAATCTTTTCCTGCAGAAAGCCAGCACTGAACTGTTCTTTCTGGATTAATACACAGCCACCTCCAATGTGATCTATGTTTTTCTGTTGTAACAGGTGCTTGGAAAACCTTGCTAGGCTCAGTTCTATGCTATATTACTTAAAGATATCCAATTTTCTCTTTCTCAATGGGATCTGAAAAACATGGATATTGAAATTTTTGTTCATTTAAAATGATTTCTATTACAAACTTCTAGAAATATTTTTGTTACAGTAATAAGATTTAAGATTGTGTAAATAGTTGTGATCATACATCTGGCTACTTATAGTTTGTTAAAGAGGGGCTATTTTATATTTGTTTTAATCTTTAGTGAAAGTCTCCAGAAGAAAGCATGAACACTTTATGTTTAAATAATAATAAACTTATTTCTTTTTATTTATTTTTATATACCAGACAGCATTCCCAACCTTCCTTGCAGTTTAGTGTGGCTGTCCAACTGAGTTCAGAACAACAGAATGTAACCAGAAGTGATATGTGTCAATTTCATGTCTGGCCCATAAAAACCTCCTGTGTGCAACCCTGTTCTGCCTTGCCCTGACTACAGACTCAATGTCAAAGCCCAGAATAACCCAGGAAGCCATATATTAAAGATTCCAGAGCTCCCATTAGTATGGGTTCCTTAATGATGCTGTGAAGCAGAGTCTCCCACCACCAAAGAGGAACACTTCCATTTAGTTGTTTCCATAGTTTAAATTATTTTTCATTTTGTTATGTTATTAAAGTCTTGAGGTTGTTTATGAACTCAGCAAAATAATATGGCCTGAAGTTGAATAATAAAGAATGTGTGAACATTAAAATTCTTTGCTAAGGCTAGTTTCTCAAAATAGAAAACTTTGCCCTAATTTAGGTGAAATTCAGGCACTGGTTGTCAGGACCAGTGATGCACAATGAAATCATCCTTCTGCTGCTATTTCCCATAAAGCCTTGTTATACCAACTCCCCATGGAATGTGGGAGCTATTGGTTATTGCAGTTAGCCTAAACAAAACAAACAACAAACAAACAAAAAATGAGATAAGAACAGCAAAGAGGACTTTAGGAGAAATATTCTTAATATCCTCAGTGGTACAATGCTTTTGATGGGAAATGAGCTTTAACAGATTAACCAAAAAACCAGAATCACAAAGAACTATAACCATAGTATTAAATTTAAAAGAAATAAATCCTACCATGTGGAAAATGATAAATTTTTTTGCCTTGAGTATGAAATTAGGTGAAGAACAAAGATAAACATCATTAGATTTTACAACCACAAGCCAGCCTTCACGTCTCAAGCTATCTGGAGCTATTAATACAGAAATATAGGATCAATGTAGCAGGTCATCAGTGCATCGTATTTTGGGGCTGTTTCCTCATTTCAGTTCTATCATCTTTAATACATGTTCTCTCCTGGTCTAAATATGGCTGTTGCGATTCCACATATCACTGCCTCGTAAAAGAGAGGAGCCATACCCAAGAAACCTTGAGCAAGTGGACTCGCTATGGTTGGGTTGCAGTTTGGTTTTATACATTTCAGGGAGACAGGGATTACAGGGAAAGCCATAAATCAATACATGGGAGGCATACATTGGTTTGGCCCAAAAAGGTGGGCCATCTGGAAGACAGGGGCTTATAGGTTATAGGTGGGTTTAGGGGGATGGTCATGCTGGAAACTCAGACTTGTGGGGGAAGGGGGGAAAGGGCATTTATTGAAACCTTAAAATTTGTACCCCCATAATATGCCAAAATATAAAAATAAAAAGATTCTTTGGCTTGTAATTGGTTAAAGACATGAAGCTTTGTCTAAAGGCTTGGGATGTTTTAACATAGGAGCTCTTTGTCAGAGACAAGCCACCAGACATATATTTGTTGTGTAAATTGAGGACCTGTAGGTTTGCCTTGCACACTCTTAGGCCTGTTAATGGGTTACAAAGGATGTCCCCAAGAAGGGAGGGGGGCATGATGAGGCATGTCTGTCCTCCTTCCTCTTGACAAGCAATTTAGTTTTGGGATATTCCTTTGGCCAGAGGGGGGTCCATTCAGTCAGTCGGTGGGGGCGAGGGGTAAGCCTTAAAATTTTATTTTAGTTCATAGTCAAAGGATACAAAGTAGCAAATATGTAGGATGAACAAGTCAAAAGATCTAATTTACAACATAAGGGCTATAGTTAATGATAGTGTATTGTATTCAGAATTTTTGCTAAATGAGTAGATTATAGCTGCTGGGGGGGGCGGAATGGGCAACCACATGAGATGATGGATATACTAATTTGTTCCACAAGAGTAACCATTTAACTGCATATGTGTATCTTATAAAATCGTGTGTATACACCTTAAGTGTACACAGTAAAATTTATTTTTTAAAAAAGTATCTAGGCACAATATTTATAAAATGAAGTGAGCTCTTAAAAAATTAAGATAGTGATTAAAATAAATTAAAAAAAACAATAAAACAAATTCTTTGGAAGGCAAGAATGAGCAAGATAGCAAGACAGGAAAAAAAAGAAAAGAAAAGAAAAACAATCTTGACCCCTGCTCATTAGTACTCTAAGCAGCCTTCCTGCTCCCCTGCTTTGAAAAGCCTCATGAGTCTGAACGATTCAGGTCAAGGTCAGAGAACTGGAAATTCCCTGGCTGAGGCCACTCCCCAGTTGTTGACTTCACAGTTCCAGCTGACGTAGAGATCCCAATTCCTCTCTATTCAAACTCTTTGGGAATCTCTCCAAGGAGCGAGAAGGGAGGTGGTGGGCTGGATCGGTGGGGTGGATGGGGTGGGCAGGAGCAGCTCCCATCCCTCCCTTCAGCTTGGCCGCCCTCAGGAGCGACGTCAGACGTCGGGGACCAGCGTGGGGACCAGCCTAGAGACCAGGGAAGGAAAACTGTGCGCTACACGTCAGATCCAGGAAACGAAACCGGGAGCCGTGTCAGCATCAAGATTACTCCCAGGTTACTGTTTTTCCAGCTGACTGCAGAGGAGGTTGTGCGACATCTGTGCCGGGCGGTTAAAGGGCAAAGGGGGAAAAAAGAGTCACTTGGACCTTGGCTGTCTCCGGGCTGCGCGGGAACAACTGCAGCCACAGGTAGGGGAGCAACTTTCTCTTTCCTCTCCCCGGGGCGAGGGTGGCTACGCGGAATCTGCGCAAGCCCCAGGGCCAGGCGCAGGTGGTGGGGGAGGTTTATGCGGAAGGAGCCCGCGGCTTTTGTGTTTGCTCTGCGAGAGGAGAACGGGGTGTGGGGAGTGAAAGTTGGGAGCAGGGCTCCCAGAGGCCCCGGAAAGGGACCCTGGAAATGGAGCGGGGACGTGGAGCTCCAGCTGGCCCAGCGGTACCCACAGTCTGCCCCAGACCATTCCGATGACTTGTGTCCTGCCTGAAAACACCCCGCAGGGCTCTGCTTCCCCTTAGCTGCGCTGCTGTACGGGCAGAGGCAGCCTGAATCACGGTCAGAAGCTGAGCTCCAAGAGTATCTGCCGGCATAGTGGGAGTATTAAAAGGAACGATTAACAGAGCCTGCTGTCATTTAACAATAAGTATTGACTGGAAGTATGACTGGAGCCCCAAACTATGCTAGACTCTCTACAACAGGCGTCCTCAAACTACAGCGGGCTGGTGGGTCAGGTGCAGGCTGCCTAGAACATTTATCTGGTGTTTTTGTCACCGATGGATGCCTGTCCTGCTTAGCAGCCGACTTGTCCTGGGCCCACAGTGCACACTCTCCAAGGTCTGAGGGACAGTGAACTGGCCCCCTGTTTAAAAAGTTTAAGGACCCCTGCTCTACAATATCAAATCAATCTGAAAGGTGGAGGCTGAACAAAGCATAATGGCTGAGACCAGTAGCTCCAGAGCCAGGAGGCCTGAGTTTGAACCCTGCTTCTACTATATTTCTCGTCTGTAGATTCTGAGCCAGTTTCTTCATATATGTTCCTTTCTTTGCCTCATCTCTGAAATTGTGTAACTATTAAGAGAATTACAAAAGTTACAGAGTACTACATGTATTGATGTAATGTTATTAGAGCAGTGCCTGGCACTGCAGAAAATACTCTGTGAACGTTAGCTTTCAATATTTTAAATATTTGACAAAGTCCCTCCTTCTCCGTGCTCATTATCTGCCCCCCGTTTCGTTTTATTCATGTATTGTTACTCCTGAAAGTCTTGGCAGGCTCCTCAGTTCCAGCAACAGGAGGTCATTGCTTTTTCCGGTTTAGCAATTTGAGATACATGGATAGTACAAGACACACTTGCTTAATGAGAATTGTCAGGAAGTTTTGGGTTCCTTCTTCTTTCTTAAACTTTCCTACAGTAGACGCTTCTCTTAATAGCACAATAGAAGGGCCTTGAACAATGAGCAAATGCAAGGAAATGAAAAATGTGTGGATTTCTGCAGTTCGATAGAAAAGTGGCATTTAAAATAGCTGGGTTGCTATCCAATTTTCCCAGCACCATTTATTGAATAAGGATTCCTTGGAAACTCACGAGAGCAAACAGACAACCTACAGAATGGGAGAAAATATTCACATGCTACACATCCTATAAAGGGCTGATAACTAGAATCTATCTATATAGAACTCAGGAGAATCAGCAAGAGAAAATCAAACAACCCTATCAAAAAGTGGGCAAAGGACATGAACAGAAACTTTTCAAAAGAAGACAAGACTAATAGCTAACAAACATATGAAAAAATGCTCAACATCTCTAATTATTAGGGAAATGCAACTCAAAACAGCAATGACATATCACTTAACTCCAGTGAGAATGACCTTTATCAAAAAGTACCAATAGACTACATATTGGCGTGGATGTGGAGTAATAGGAACATTTACACACTGATGGTGGTACTACAAACTAAGACAACCTCTGTGGAAAGTAATATGGAGATACCGCAAAGAGCTACAAGTAGAACTACTATTTGATCCAGCAATCCCATTACTGGGCATCTACTCAAAGGAAAAAAAGACATTCTGTGAAAAAGACATCTGCACTAGAATGTTTATAGCAGGACAATTCACAATTGCAAAGATATGGCGACAACCCAAGTGCCCATCAATACATGAGTGGATTAATAAAATGTGGTATATGTATACCATGGGGTTCTACTTAGCCACAAAAAACAATGCTGATCTAGCACCTCTTGTATTATCCTACATAGAGCTGGAGCCCATTCCAATAAGTGAAGTATCAACAAGAATGGATAAAACAAGCACCACATGTACTCACTATCAAATTGGTATTAACTGATCAACACCACTTGTGTGCACTTAGCAGTAACATTCAGCGGGTGTCAGGCAGATGGGAGGGAGGAGGAAGGGATGAGTATATTCACACCTAATGGGTTCAGTGTGCACCGTCTGGGGAATGGACACACTTGAAGCTCTGACTTGGGTGGGGCAAAGGCAATATATGTAACCTAAACATTTGTACCCCCATAGTATGCTGAAATAAAACATAAAATAAAATAAAATGGTAATAAAACTGAAAAAAATAAAAAAATAAAATAGCTGGGTTGCAGATCATACAGCATTCTGATCTGTAAATGAGCTCAGAGTACAGGTAGAGAGAAACTAAATACGTGTGAACTGGCCTCTGAACACCTCTCTATCCTCACCTCTAAGGATCTCTCCCTCTTCTTTTCCGCACCCTCACAGATCTCTCATTTCCTTGAATGAGCCAAGTTCCCTCCAGCTTCGGGACTTCTATCTGGGAAGTTCTCTCTGTCTGTTATACCCCACTTCACAGCACCCCCACTTAACCACACCTTCACAGATTAGTGATTTTCACCTCTTAATCTGACTTTCCTGATAAGCCTCTGCCCCACCACCATCTAAGTTAGTGCCCCCCCATAACCCTTTCTTATACCATAATTATTTTTATGCATAGCACCTAGAGCATTTTCAATAATATATTTGTCTGTCTCCCCTAGCGCCTAGGTATAGTGCTGTGGTGCCTGGTATAGAGCCTTGCATGCTCTACGCCTTCAATCAATGTTCCTTGAAAACCACACAAGCTTTAAACTAAATTAGTACTTACATAAGAAGTGTGTTTATATGTATACATATGTATGTGCATATATATATATATGCACACTCATGAGTGTTAAATTTAAAAGCCATACACTTTACTTAATCAGTACTAACAGTTGTTTTTCTGTCTCCAAATTTTGTTTTAATAAGTGCTTAGTAAAAACTTACCTGGTATCTTACCCTGTTGCATGCAGCTATAACAGATTACCTAAAAATGGGTAATATATAAGGAAGACATTTATTCCTTATAGTTCTGGAGGCTAGAAGTCCAACATAGTCATGTATCACTTAATGGCAGGGATACATTTCTGAGAAATGCATCATTAGGCAATTTCATCATTGTGTGAGCATCTTACAGTGTACTTACACAAAGCTAGATGGTACAGCCTATTGCTCCTGGGCTACAAACCTGTACAACATGTTACTGTACTGAATACTGTAGTCAGTTACAACACAATGGTTAAATATTTGTATGTCTAAATATATAAAAAACATAGAAAGGATACAGTAAAAATATGGTATTATAATCTTTGGGAACCACTGTCATATATGCAATCTTTTGTCCAATGAAACATCATTATGAGGTACATGGCTGTCTCAAGGTGCTGGCATCTAGAGAGGACCTCCCTGCTTCCCCATCCATATCAGAAAGCAGAAGGGTAAGAGAACGATAGGGGATAGAACTTGCTTTCCTCACCAAACCCACTCTGTATTCTGGTGCTAACTCACTCACTTCCAAGATAAAGACATTATACTATTCATGAGGGCAGAGTTCTCATGATCTAATCATCTGTTATTAGGCTCCATCTCCCAACACATGAACTTTGGGGAAATCATTCAAACCATAGCACCTGACCTAATAAAAACTAAGGGGCCACTATAGTAAATTAAGATTCAAGACTTTTCTATCTTACATAAGAAAGATACTTTATAGATAGTCATTTAACAAATATCACTGAAAGTTACCCGTCTTTATGTTTTTCAGTGAATGAGTGCCAAGAGTATGAATCATCGGTTATCTCAATTCAGCTAGTTAGTAAGCTGTGTGACACTAAATAACATTTTTATGAGTTCAACTTCATCATATGTAAGGATGAAAAGAAACAACACAAATCTGTGAGGGAGCTCTGGGTTTTCAGGAAAGGATTTTAAGGAGAATAAAGCAATCAAATGAGAATAATAAAACATAAATATTGGTTTTTACTTCCTTTATCTCTTTGGTTTACTTATTAGTCTTATAGAACACTTGACCATTACCACCTCAGTTGGTTCCAGTTGATGTATTCTCTGCATTTTTATTCAAGGTTTATTACAAAATACTATTAAATATAAAAGGTTATGCCGAATTGTGTCTTAAATATAAAATACAGAAGTGGACTTTTTGCTAAAAGGTCCTTTGTATTTATAATCAGCCTCAGTTACCCCTTCCAAACTCTTTCGTCCTGTATGATGTGCTGGTGTACTCAAATGCTCACCAACTCCTCACTCCACTTATTGTTTAAATGCATCTGCTCTTGCTCTGCTTAACTTTTACCAAAACGGGAGTTCAACAGATGAATTGTTTACCTTCTTAGATGTTAACTAAACCTTTTTAAATGCACAAAATTTACCTACCAACATAACCTGAGCAATATGAAAATTATTTGACTTGTGACTTACCTCTGCAATGTCAGGTTCTGCTCCTGGACTACTACTCCCAATCCCTCCTTTCCCCTAAGCCTAGTATCTCATTCTCACTTATTGGTAGGAAATTAGGGACCTAGAAGTCTTGTGATTGATTTTAAAGAGGTAGAGTTTTGCTAAAATAATTCAGAATATGTGTCTCATCTTGGGGCTTAAGAAGAATGTGAACTAGTTTATCATGTGTTTTGGGAGGAGATTTGTTCTTAGGCAATTAATAAGTAAATTCAGATAAATAACCCATATCTAGTTATGTCTAATTTATAGGCACATTAGCTTCAGGATCTCCTAGAATTAAGGATGTTTCCCTTCGGGTTCCAGATTTTGCATTAATGCTGTTTGAAAGCAATAAGAGAAATTTCAGGACTCCAAGAGATAAATCAAAAGGATTTTACCACAATATAAATTGTGAAGCTGTAAGTGGAAATCTCCTGTACTGTTTCTCCCTCTCCCTGTGGTAGCGGTTTACAATTATCAAATAGTCCAGAGCATCAATGGGGACTTATGATTTCTGATCAAATGATTTTAACAGATATGTACTTATATGTACACAATGTACATATAATATAGGATGCCTCTATTGCTTCTCGGCCTTTTGGCTAAGATCAACTGTAATGTCTGATGCCTCAAATTTCCTCTAAAGCTCTCCTTTAACAGAGTTAGGAAGAGTATGTAGTAATCATATTTTGAAATTCTGTTGTAAGTATGTAATAATTATATTATATTTTGGAATTCTGTTGTCTTGGAGTAATTATGATTGCAATGGTATGATGTATAATATGACATTATTACAGACTTTTTTTTTCTTTTGGGACAGTATAAATATGATTTTCTCTTTCCCTGAAGTATTTGTGAACTTTTTAAAAACTAAGAATGGTAGAAGCCATTATTAAAGAGTTATCATGTTAAATTAATTAACTAATTAATTCAACAAGAACATACTCACTTATTCCCCAAACCGAGTGACATATGTCTTAGAATATATTCATTAAGTTTGAGAGAACCAAAGGATCATTATAACAGCAAACATAGTAGGCATCCATATGGTGGACGACTTTATTCATCTGGTAGCTAGTGCTTTAATCTACTTGGCACAGGTACAGGTACAAGGATCACTTAACATTTTGCATAGAGCTTATGACATTCCATTTTCAATGCTTGAGATATTATGTAATTGTTAAAATTCTAAGACCTATAGTAAAGTGAGGACCCAGATTTTATTCTGTAGTAGTTTTGTCATAGGTAATCATATGCACTAACTTATATTTATGACTTAAAATAATATAACTAAATGGGAAGAAAAAGAACAAATATGAACAAATGAGCACCATTATATAATCTGCTTAGTTCCCCTTACTGGGAATTCTGTGCAAGGAAACAATGAGCTCTGAGCCCATGAAAAGTAAATACTGTGTGTATTCACAATTAGTACTCATTTGGCAAAGACTTGGAAACTTATGACACTCCATGCTTAAAATCCTCCACCTGTTCTTAAAATTATGCATGGCGTTAGTTTATGAATTCCGTATCTTTCTAGCAGAAAGATTCTTTTATTTCTGGCTTGCACTGGACTTATCAGCCTAAAACAGCTAAATGCTAAGAAGAAATATTTTTTAAATTATAAAAAAAATATTGTCCATCTGAAATGTATAGATTTGTAATCTAGAATTTATGAAATTATTTCCCATTTCAATAGCATGTTTGTAAAAAATAAGAAATAAACATTTGCCTGTATTTCTCCTCTTAGATATATCATTTAGGATTTTTCATTAGATGTTACTTAGTGCCTTTCTGACATTGTAGGCAACGTAAAAATGACTGAAACAATAATCACTGAAAATTGCCATTAAAATTATTATAGTTAAAGGCCATACAATTCTTTTTAAAACTAAGCATGTTAAAGAGTGGTGTCCTGTGGGAAACATGGATTGGATAAAAACTTTAGAGATGTATAGTCCAGCATGTTAATTTAGGGATACTACCTATTTCTACTCCAGAATTTATCAGTCTTTTTTATATATCTGTTAAAGTACTCTAAACATGTTTTAAGAAAATGGGTATTCATTTTAATGTATATCCTTTGATGATGGAAAGATGAGCTTGACAAAAATAACCTGGCCTTTTGTATGTTTAAATTTGGTCTCCTTTTATAGTTCTTTAGATAATGGAACCTAAAATACAAACTAAAAGTTTGAAAACTTTTAGTCTACTTTGGATATACATGTTTATTAACTTATTATTTACCTTATAGATTAATTGCAGAAAAATATAAGTTTTAATATTTCTGCCCTTCTGACTTGAACACAGCAGTTGATTTCTGACCAGTTTATGCAAACCAGGGTTCCTATTGTTCAAAGAAAATTCAGGAAGTTAAATCAGTAACACAGGCACATTTTTGCATTTATTCCAGGGTCAAGGAAACCCATTTGAATTGTTCAACGATTGCTGAACTTCCTGAGTAAATATAATTCAGAGGTGACTATAATTGGAACAGTCTTAAGAGTTTTACCAGATTTTGAAATTTTACGCTTGTGATAAAAAATAATTTTGAAACACAGAGGAAGAAAGTGTTTTCTTCTTGCAAACACTAGATTTTAGTTGAGAGTGTAGAGGGATCAGGTGGCTTGGGTAACATTTAGGATTGTTCAGTAGGAGGAATGGGTGAAGGGCAGCCAACACTGGAGTGTGCCTGGGAAGGGGAAGGGCTAATTTGGGGAAGAGTGTTTTTGCAATTAACAATTGTGATTAACAATATGAAGGGAGTTGGGATCCACAGTTGACAGAGAAGGTAGTGACTGGATAGTAGTGGGAACCATTAGAATGGGATCAAAGCACTGGAAGTCAGGGTATTGAGTAGATTGTTTATTGTTATTTATTCTGTAGAAATAACCAAGTACAAAATTTCACTTGGATTGTCAAGGTGCTACAGTTAGTCCAACTCTGGAGAGTGGTAAAAAGTATCTGTTGATGTAAAGAACAAGAGTGTCAAGCCTTCTCAAATTTGCTATTAGAGTTGAGCAAAACAGGTCCATAGGACCTGGAATTTGCAGAGATAATTGCAATAGTGTGTCCTGAAATTAACCTTTCCTGCTCTCCTGCTGGAGCATTCTTGGAGCTTGGCTGAGAGGCTGGGCACTAGACTACATGTTTCCTTTAGGTTGTGTAGGTTGTATTTTTTTTTTTTTTAAGTTTGGTTACCATTTGAGGGGTTTTTTTTTTGTTTTTTGTTTTTTGTTTTTTTTTTTTTTTTGAGACAGAGTCTTACTGTGTTGCCTGAGCTAGAGTGTGGTACATGAACCTAGCTCACAGCAACCTCAAACTCCTGGGCTCAAGCGATTCTCCTTCCTCAGCCTCCTGAGTAGCTGGGACTACAGGCAGGAACCACCATGCCCAGTTAATTTTTTGTATTTTTAGTAGAGATGAGGTCTCACTCTTGCTCAGGATGGTCTCGAACTCCTGACCTAGAGCAATCCTCTCACTTCTGCCTCCCAGAGTGCTAAGATTACAGGCGTGAGCCACTGTGTCCAGCCCATTTGGGGTCTTAAATTCACAAGGTTCCTTTCTGGCTTTCTGCTTCATTGAACCCTCTTCCCAAAGACTTTTAGAAAGTGTTCACCATCATGGGCTGACCAACATCTTCTAAATTCCTACTCAGAAGCATAGTAAAGGGAATGGGGTAAAGCCCAAAAGGTTTAAATGACTGGTAAGGCTTAACTAGATGAATGAAGAGGAATATCCTATGAGTGTGCCTGTGTAGTTTTAGAGTATCCTGTTTCAGCACTCATATTTGACCTGTAAATTTGTAGACAATATGTTAATATCAGATCTTCTTTTTCAGAACTATTTAAATCATGGATAAAAAAAGTAAGTAATCTCCTCTAATCTACATTTCTCCCTATAATATTATTCTGTTGGCAACTTGTTACTTGTCATAATGTTTTATTCAATTTCTTATAATTGGCTTTGTGTTGTTTATACTCCAGAATCCAATATGTAATTCAGTATCTTGAATATGGAGAGATGTACACAAATATCCACTATTAGTAATTTTTTCATAAAATAAGAACACTTCAGGGAAAACTAAGAAATTGTAGGAGTATTGGGAAATATATTGTATAATGTATGCTATATTCCATTCAGAACAATTTTCTCTTTTTTCTGTGCATTTTATATACATAAAGATTATTCATATCATACTAACTGACAGATAATAAATTTAAAATATCAGTTCATTGTAATAAAATTCTCAGCTACAAACCTTGATGTATATTTCATTACATAGGTTCAAATTAATATCAATCACTATGTTCTGGCTTTCTTTCTTTCAAGAGAATTGTAAATAAGATGGATATTTATCAAGCATGTAATGAAAGACTTTGTCTTAAATTTTAAGGTTTGGAACAGAAAAATACAACATAGCAAAAATATGAACACCAAAATCTTGATTTTCTGAAATGTTTTTTATTATCTTTATCTTTTTTTGACATAGTCAAGAAATATTTACTTTCACTATAATGTCAGCCACCTAGGTATATTGGATAATCTTTAAAACTAGACCCCTTAATTTTCCCATGTGAAGTTTTATGATCTTTTTATTTGTAAAACTCAAAGCTTTTGAAATGTAAATTTACATAGAATCAAGCTATTTGCTACAAGCTTTAAGATGCTTCCACTCAATTTAAAAATATTCATTTGGCCATGGTCATAGTTACCTTTTAACTCTTCAGTTTTGTATATATAATTGTATGTGTGTATGTATATATGTGCAAAAATAGATAAAATGTGTACATGTATAAGAAGAAATGTGTATATAATATATATATGTATATACATATAGACGTAAAAATAAAATATCTTTAAGACGAAGTGATAGTCCTATGATTTTTATAAGCTATTAAATATTTTAAGTTGCATTCACAAATACAGAAATCAACCTGTAATTCATGTACTCTTTGCTCTACTTGAACTCCTGCCCATTCACTTACTTTCTTTGTATGAATTCCTCTTATAATTCCTAAAACCAGGATATTGGTCTGGTACCAAAAGTGTCTGTCCTGGGAAAAGTCCCTGCAGTGTATGTCCAGGGAAGAGTCTTCATTTGAGTAGGAGGATCTTTATTGCTTGAATTTACAGTCTCCACGGACTGCATTCTGCTGAAGTTATTATGAAGCCAGTTGAATGGAAGAGAAGTGGGGGTGGGTCACAGTCTAGCCTTCTTGATAAAACCACATGATTAATGAGTTGAGTGTTCTCTGAAAGTTCATAATAGAGACACATTCAGAAAATGTGTCAGATTGAAAGTTTAGCCAGTATATTCTTCTATATTGATGTCATGCCTCTATGGTTCAAAAATAAGTGATTTTGAATTTACAATTAGTGGTCCATAAGGAAACAGAGGAGGAGGTAAGTATAGTGTCTACTAGACTATCAGTTGTATGCAGAGCCACTCTAGCACCAGAGCTTAACTCAAGGGTGACACAAGAGAGGAGAGGCTCAGTGAATATTCAGAAACCGACTGGGGTGAATAAAAATGACTAATGAATAAGAAGAACTAGGAGTTTGAATCACTAGCACAGATATCAAGATTACACAAGCCTTATTAACTGGCAGGTAACAAAGTTTAATATGTTAGTTTATTATAATTAAATGTTATGGTTTTTGTAGGTCAAAATCTATCATGTTTTTTAAATTTCATATAGTTAAGCTTATTAGTGTAGTTCCAGAGTAAGCATTAAAAAGATAATTAATGTTTAGAGATAAATTACCCTTAATCCTACCACACTACTCAAATCCAACTAGTTTCATTATCTCTTTCTCCATAGTCTATATGTGATTTTTAAACTACATTTTTTTCTAATACCAACAAGATCAAAGCATGGAACTGAATGCTCATCTAGCATATTTTAAAACTGTGAATTCAGCTACAGTAACTCAGCTATCTAATTGTATATAAAAGAGAATTTATTTGAAACAGGATTCCACTACAAATGAGCTCTGATGACAGGCACACCTTATGTTAAGTGAAGAATTTACCTATTTCAATACAGCATAAGACCATGCAAGTGAAAATTATCTAAAGACATTGCATTTTTCTTTCTAATGTATATTTTATTTAAGCAGATGTATATTTACCTCTCCTTGAATTGCAGACATGCAAATGAATGCTCCTCATCCAGAAACAGATGTGCTGCCACCTGGGTCTCCTCCTCAGTATCCACCAGCAGCATTCCAAGGTAAAATATTTGATTAAGGAAGGAAAAAATAAAATTAATCAATTGATATTTCCCGGGGGGGGGGATGTGTGTGTGTTTTCTATTTAGTAGTACTTTTTCTTAAAATCACATTAATGAAATTTTGGCAGCCTAGCTGTTCTTGATTGTTTTTTTATTTGACTACATGTTTTCCATAGAAATAATTTTTATTTATAGAGGATAGTAAAGTTGTAAAGGAAAGCTAATAAAAACAGTAGTGAGATTATATTTAGTAAAAGCTGCATATAATACTGAAAATACTGATATAAGTAAAATTTTTATTGATCCTCTATCTGCTCTGAAAATTGTGATCATTTAATCATACCTAGGAAATTTATCCCTGAGCGTTTTTAAGTAATATAGTAGCTGGTATTGTGTTCAGTGAGAGTCACAGAAAAAATGCTAAGACTGCTTAAAACTGAAAACAATAAACATGTATTTACCTGAGGATAATTCTCATTTTAATTTTGTAACATATATGAAAGCTTCTTTTTTAATATGCTGACTAATGCCTTGCATGTACAAGGAAAGTAATTGAGTCGTATCACTACATACTAGGGAGTACATTTTTTCTTTTGAACCAATGCATAAAAAAATTCAGAGATTTTCAGTTAGACAAATGCGGTTATCAAAATTACTAGAATGTTACAAATGGCAAAGTCCGTGCTGTGTCCAGATTTGCTTTGCAAGTAAGCAAGCTATCTACATCTTCTGAAAGAGCATCTTGGGGATTTAGATTCAAAGGGAATGGGGTTTGGACAAAAGGATGTGTATATATATATATGTGTGTGTGTGTGTGTGTGTATATATATATATATATATATAGAACAAACCAATCTGCTGGGAGCTGAGTGTTCTGTTTAGTTGTCAAGCCAGAAAGCTCCCTGTGGGTCCTGGATCTTATTCACATGTCTGCAATTAAAAGAAGATGAGCCAGCGAATTGGTATTAATGGATCAACACCTAAGTGGACATATAGGAGTAACATTTATCGGGTGTCGGGAGGGTGGAAGGGGGGAGGAGGAGATGGGTATATACAACCACAACTAGTAAGATGTGCAACATTTTGGGGATGGACACGCTTGACGCTCTTACTTGAGGGGCGAAGGGGGCATGGGCAATATATGTAACCTTAACACTTGTACCCCCATAATACGCTAAAATTAAAAAAATAAAATAAAATAAAATTCTTGAATGGCCTTTCAAAAAAAAAAAAAAGAAGAAGAAGAAGAGCTAAATAAGCCCCAAGACTGTAAGGTGGTAGTTCTCAACTGTGACTGTACTTAACCACCAGCCAGAAGCACTTAAAATTACCAGGGTGCCATCCCAGAAAAACAAAAGCACTTAAAATTGCCAGGGTGCCATCCCAGAAAAACAAAATCTGAACTTCTGGTGGTGAGACTCAGAGATTGGTAATTTTTATATACTTCTGGTGATTCTAATGTGAAGTCAGGGTTGAGCATCCCTGCTCTAAATTCTTATGGGGTTGGTGTTTGGAGAACTATTAGCAAGTCTATAAACTTTACCCAAGGCACTTAGAGAATGACTTAACCCACTCCATAACTGATTAAAAGTAGATATATACACATAATTAAATTTAGATATCATCAGACTTAAAATAGCTTGATTTTATTTCCCAAGTCCAAGGCCACATATCTCAAAGGTCTTGAGATGACAATGATATGAACAATGATGATAACTTAAAATTAAGAGTTTACTGTGTTTTTTAGGCATTGTTCTAAATGTGTATTTAATGTTGATTAAATTATTTAATTCTCAGAACACTCTTATGAGGTCAACGATATTAATTATCCTCATTACATTTGTGGGAAAAGTGAGGCGTAGAAAGTTTGGATCAGGATTCAAGTTCTGCCTTCTATACTTAATAGTTGTGTGGTTGTCTCAAACAAGTCTCAGTACTTTGAACCCTGAGTTTTCTTATCTGTAATTGGGGATAATATTTTCTAATTTAGATTGCTTTGTAAATTAAATGAGATTATATGTAAAACACTGAGTACAATGCTTGCAAATAATAAGTGACAAGTATTTGCTAACTAACATATTAATAGTAATGATATGTTAAATCAATTGAACTTTATATAAATGAAACTGTTGTCTAAATTTCAGGTAATTCTATATGCTTAATCCATTGATTTGAGGAATAATCAACCATATTCTCACTGTCAGAGAGTCCCGATAGGATTATGATGATGTTAATGATGTAACCAATCAACTCACATCTCCACAACTCCACTGGCTTGCCTGTGGTCTGATCTCTGCACTGAAGCCAATGATCCTTAAAAATGTCAATCTTTTCATATTGCAAATGGTGTTCAGCTCCTACTTGATAAGCTCCCATTACTTTTAGGATAAAGGCCAAAACCAGACCCTGGAAGACGTTTTTCCTGCTGTCTCTAACTGTCTCTTAGGTCTAGCTCACTACTTACTATCCAGCTAGACTGGCTATTTTTCAGACTTTTAAAGGCCTGTGTTTGTTGTTAGCACAGGACTTCTCTGAGAAATGTTTTCCTATGCCCCTGACATGCTCAACTCCTATGCATCCTCCAGGTCTCAGTGGAAAGGCGATCCCTCAGGAATCTGACCCTACTGCTTCCCTTTTCCTCTCCCAATAGCTTTCCTTTAGCATATGAGTCATAAAACACCAGTCCCTTACTTCAAAACACTGCCCCCAATTCTAATTAATCAATCACACCGATGTTGTAGCTCCCTAGAATAAGAGGGAGTATAAAATCATCTCTCTTATTAGGTAATTATGGCAGAGATTGCATCTGTCTCCTTTTGTAAATAAATCCCAGTGCTCTGCCCTCTTGAAAATATTGTAAGGTATAAATGACATCATGTAACTCACCCTTTTGCTTAAAATCTCCCAATGCTTGTTGATCACACTGGGAACAAATCCAACTCATTAGTAAGGACCTACCTAGATGAACTGCTTCCTATTGCTTTAGTGGCAGCCATTCCTAGACTTGATGTCTCTTGTGAAATTCCTCTGTCTTTCACAAACATGCCAAATTCATTCCAAAATCAGGGTTTTTATATATGCATTTTCTTCCTCCTGGAGCATCTCTCACCAGATCTTCACATAAAGCTTTTGCCTTCTCACCTTTTAAATCCCAATGAAAATTATGTCTATCTAAAGTGACTGCTGTCTCGTACTCATCCCTCTCCCCCAGGTATTGTCTCCATCACAACAATATGAAATCTTTTTGTTTTATGTTTATTTTTTGTCTCCAAGAAGTTGACTGTGCTCTGAGAGGAGGTTGCCTCCTTAAGAGCTGCTGTATCCTGATTCTGCAACAGGGCCCGTTACATTATAGATCATCTGTACATATTCATTCATTGTAGAAGGAATAAGTTGTAAAAGTTATATTTTAAAAATATTATTATGAGGTTTAATCTGTTTTTATAAGCTTTATTTATTAATTGTATATAAATTTTGTTCTAAATGCTCCATTTAAAAATATTTATAAATTGCCTAAGTATAAAATTTTACATGGCCTTTAATGTTAAAATATTGAGGAGCACAGTCCTTTGAAATTATATTTGATTTCTGTGGAATTGCTACTCTGTGGACTATACAAATAAGCTTATGAAGCTTCATTGTAATTACATATTCACAGAGATTATAAAGCATATACTTATTAAATATTTGCCTCTACTCTGCCTCTTATAATTTTTGCCTTTCTTGCTTATATTTTCTAGAATAAAGGGTCCCATATTGAGAAATTTAAATTTCTAACCTAAAATCATAATGAAATTTTTTTAATAGAGAGTGACTTAGGAAAGGAATGCACCATGGATTAAAACTCCAGGCCAACTATTAACTCAAGCAAATATCTAAAACATACTGGAAGAAATGACATGCTTTTCCCTCCATATCAGGGTTTCTCCCCATAATAATATTTTGATTTGAACAATTCCTTGTTTTCAGGGGGATGTTCTGGACATTTTAGGATGTTAGGCAGCATCCCTGACTTCTATCTAACAGATGCCAGTGTCATCTTCCTCTCCAGTTGTGACACATTAAAACGTCTCCAGACCTTATTGAGTATCCCTTGGGGAGGGAAGGGGCAAAACTTTACTTCTCTATATAAGAGGCGCCAGTTATTAGAATTCCAGAATTATCACTTTTCCCAGGTGTCTTGGCCCTAAAAATGCTGGCTCAAAGCCTTTATTTTGGGCCTTCTACCTCATGCCATCTCTCTTTTCCATGAAGGCATGCCAGAATCTTTACATAGGTGACTCTAGATCATGGTTGGTTTACTATCACTTTCCCAGGTATTAAAGCATATTTTCCAGCAAAGTTTTGAATGGTGAGGTTTAAGGCTGAGGGCCAACTCTATTCACAGCCCACTACCTTCAAAATGGAGGTAGATAGGAAGCTACAGACATTTCATTGAAAAATCTCTGAAGATAAAAGCACACATTAAGCTTCACAGATACAGGATTTCTGACGTGAGAAGTCAGCTTGTGGATAGCTGGGGTAATGCTAAAAGGGTTGATGATTTTTTTCTGTGCACTCACAAATTATTTTACCTGTTGCTATTTCAGAACCCCCAGGACATACTGGATACCATGAGCCCCAGGCTGGCTACCCAGTCCCACCAGCTGGCTACCCAGTGCCACCAGCTGGCTACCTAGTGCCACCAGCTGGCTATTCACAAGCTGGCCCAGCTGGCTTCCCTGTCCAGAATCAGCCTGTATATAATCCGCCAGGTGGACCTGCAGGGGTACCATGGATGCCAGCACCACCACCTCCATTAAACTGTCCACCTGGATTGGAATATTTAAGTCAGGTAATTTCAAGTACTCAAATTCTCATACAAAACAAAACTGTGCTTCCAATTTACTTAACCAAATTACCAAAGAATAATTCAACAAAGCTGAAATGGTAAGGCCAAATTTCCTGCTAACAGATTACTCTGATTCTTCTACGTCAGGTTCTTTTTTAAAGCAAAATATAAATGTCTTGGGAAATTGTGTTTTCTGTGATCTTGATCTCTGATAATAGCCAATAGCAAATATTTAGTAAGCACTATTCTCCAGTATTTGTCCTAAGCATAATACATATATTAACTCATGTAATCCCTATAGAAAATGTATGATGTATAGGTGCTATAATTATCTCCATTTTCCAAAGGAGGAAACTGAGGTCCCGAGAAGTTACATAACTTGTTTAGAGTCAAAAACCTAAGGAAGTAGGGCTGGCTTTTAATTCTGGAACTTCAGTTCTGAACCTCATGCTCTTTAATCTCAACACTGCAAAATTACCCTGCAATTTGAAAGAAACTTTAAATAAAGTTTATTGTTGAGTTGCAATAAGTGACATCAAACAAGGAGTTAGTATTTTGTGTGTGCTATGACTCACTTTTTGATTGTAACTAATACAACTACATTTTTATTATGCTGCTTTTATCCTTTAGAAGACCCAATTTTATAAATGTCATGAATAAGGAAATAAAAATTCCAGATTTTGCTGTACTATGTAATAGTTAATCTCAGCAATATGAGGATTAACATTTATTTGGTGTTAGAAATCAGGCAGGTAAAATAGAAATATGAATCTCTGCACATCCTATAAATATATAAACAAAGATTCTTGTGTTATCCGACCAGTTTACAGTCAATCCATTCTCTCCTTTGCACTGTCTATACTAACTTAATTTCCCATAATACACTCAAGAAATCACATATTATAGGAACTTTTGGTCAATATTATATTCTCCAAGAAACACATAAAAATAGATATGTTAAAAATCAGCATTTCATCAAATACATAGGGGAAGTTATCACCTATTACAAATGATGATAACAAATATACTTAAAAAATTTGAAACTTGTTAAAAAAACTCTTTAAATGAATAAAAAATTATGATACTTCGTAAGCCTCTTCTAGAAGGAACATTGTTTTCTAATTTCTTTATTATTGTTTTTGATATATAATAATTATATATACTTATGGTGTACAATGTGATATTTTAGTACATATAGCTATGTGTAATGGCCAAATCAGGGTAATTAGCATATCTACCACCTCAAACATTTATTATTTCTTAGTGTTGGAAACATTCATAATTCTGTCTTTTTGTGTTTTGAGAATATACAACAAATTCTTGTCAACTATAGTCACCCTACAGTGCTATAGAACACTAAAATTTATTTTTTATATCTAGCTGTAATTTTGTTTCCTATCGCTATCTCCCCTCATCCATACTCTTGCCAGTCTCTAGTAACCACTATTGTAATCTCTACTTCTATGGGATGACCTTTTTTAACTTCCACATATGAGTGAGAACATCCAATATTTTTTCTTTCTGTGCCTGGCTAATTTCATTTAACATAATGTCGTTCAGGCTTATTCATGTTGCTGCCAATGGCAAGATTTCATTCCACTTTATGGCTGAATAATATTCCATTGTGTGTATAGAGTGAATTTTTTAAGCATTTTTCTGTTGATGAACATTTAGGTTGATTCTAATATCATGGCTATTGTGAATACTGCTATAATAAACATGAGAGTGCAGTTATGTCTTCGAAGTTACTGATTTCTTTTCCTTTAGATATATATCCAGTAGTGGGATTGCTGGATCATATGGTAGTTCTACTTTTAGTTTTGTGAGGAACCTCTGTACTGTCCTCCATAATTGCTGTATTAATTTACATTCCCACCAACAGTGTCTAAGAGTTCCCCTTTCTTCACATCTTCACCATGGCTCTTATTTTCTGTCTTTTTGCTAAGAGCCATTCTAACTGGGGTGAAATGGTACCTCATTGTGGTTTTGATTTGCATTTCCCAGGGAAATCATCAGGGATGTTGAGCATTTTTTTTTTCATGTATTTGTTGCCCATCTGTGTCAGTTTTCTAATTTTTATAGGTATTTCAGTGTAAGCCAATTTTATTTGACCTAAACTTTCACACATTAATAGTGAACATTTTCAATAAATGTTTTTATCAATTAAAAACATTAACTTTAGGCTTATACTAAAAAGTAATATAAACTATTAAATATTGATAATCGATTACTTGTACTTTTTAAAATATAAATACATGCATATTAATTTGGTTGGCTTAAAAACCATTTAACATATATTTACTACTTAATTTTCTTTTTTCTGTAATAGATAAATCAGGTACTGGTTCATCAGCAAATTGAACTTTTGGAAGGTACGTATTCATTGTATTTATTATACTTCTAGAAAGAGAAGAGGTTTATGAAGAGAAAAGCCCATCAACCTCCACAAATACAACACTAAATCATGTGGGACAGTTAAACATATTAAACCTGTTAAACCTGGTTATTTACAAACATCTCTCTTACACAGAAATGAAATTATGAACATTGCCAGCAATCCACTTCTAAACATTAGTAGTCAAATGCCAAAATACTATTATGCTGGGCATCTGTCCTCATGATACAGACACTACCTTAGAAGGAAAACGTAACTTACTTTTGCTCCTCTCTTTATACATCGCTTTAAGTGATTCTATCATTTGACCTAACTTTAACCATTTCAGCTATTTTCTCCCCAGTTGCAGTTACCTTGATAATAGCCCAAAGCCACATTCCAAAGGAAATTATCTTTTCGAATTTGGATGGGGATGTTTTGGATAATTATTTCTCACACCTGTAGTTTCTCTTGGGAGTTTAAATGAACTCTATAAAACCTTTGTTCCATGGGCTGTAGATTGATTACCAGCCAGCATGCAGGGGCACTGCAGTATTGGAAGATGCGGACCAGCAGGCCTGCAGGCTTGGCCTCCTAGAAAGGCACGCTGCTCCTGCTGAAGGAGCCTGACATTTCCCTGGGCCCAGTGCTTCTAGGTGCAAAAGTAAACTTAGGGAGCCACTAGATGTTTCAGGACAGCTGCCAGGGGAATGAGACCCTGGGTGGATTTATGACTTTAGTGTCTTTCTTCTGGATATAAATATTTAATGAAAACTCTATTTACTGGTTTTTAGAATATGTCTGTTAAATCCATCTTCATCTATCTCCAAAGTTTCTTTCCACTGGAAGAAATTAGAATATGAATTGTACAAGCAGAGTAATATATTTGGCTAAAATATATAATTGTCACTTCATCCATTTAAATTACTTATAAAGTACATTATTCGATATTTGTAGTGTTCTTGATTTTGCTTAGTTTTTTTAAACAAAGTTATCTCTGGAAGAGAGGTCTTTGTTGTTTGATAATTTGTATTCTGGAATTTTTTAATATTTATTTTATGGTGTATACTATTAAAGTTATGAAATTTAAACAGACAGGTACCATACATTACACAGTTCACCATTTAACCTTTTTTTTTAGATTTATAAGCTATAGAAATATTTGTAAAATACATGTCTTAATCATAAAATAGAAAGTAAGTTCCAAATTTACTAGTCTTTAATTCTGCAGGTTTTTTTTATTTCTTTTTTTTTCTTTTATTTCATCATATTATGGAGGTACAAATATTGTTAGGGTTACAAATATTGCCCCTGTCCCCTCCCTTTCCCCCCGATATGTCCAATTCGCTGGTGGTGTGCATCACACACGTTATGGAAGCATACACCCCTTTCCTCCTCCCCACTCCTGCCTACCCACCACCTGTTAAAAAGTTGTGTTTGTTGTTTTTTTTTTAGCATTTTGGTTACATTGTATATCTTTGCCTCTCCCTAAGAAGGGTTAGAGTTATGCCCTCCCCCTCCAAAATGCTCATCCCATCCCTAAGGTTGGGTCCCCCTCCACACACCGAATCTCTGGTGAGCATTGCCACCATTTGAAAACCAAAGTTTAAATCAGTCAGTACCAATTTGATGGCAAGTAGATGTGGAGCCCATTTTCCATGTCTTGTGTCGCCTCACTTTGGATAACGGGCTTAAGCTTAATCCAGGATAGCATAAAGGGTGCTATCTGTCATTTCTTAGGATTGAGTAATATTCCATTGTGAGCATATACCACATTTTAATTATCCACTCATGAATTGATGGGCACTTGGGTTGTTTCCATGACCGTGCAATAGTGAATTGTGCTGCCATAAACATTCGGGTGCAGATGTCTTTATAATAGAATGTCTTATGCTCTTTTGGGTAGATGCCTAACAATGCTATTGCAGGGTCAAATGGTATTTCTATTTCTAGCTGTTTGAGGTATCTCCAAATTCTTTTCCACAAAGGTTGCACTAATTTGCAGTCCCACCAGCAGTGTAGGAATGTTCCTGTCTCTCCGCATCCTCGCCAGCATTTGTTGTTTTGGGATTTCTTGATACAGGCCATCCTCACTGGGGTTAGGTGGTATCTCATTGTGGTTTTGATTTGCATTTCTCTAATAATTAGAGAAGTTGAGCATTTCTTTATATGTTTGCATGCCATTATTCTATCTTCTTTGGAGAAGTTTCTTTCCATTTCCGTCGCCCATTTCTTGATGGGATTGTTTGATTTTTTCTTGTTAATTTTTTTTTTAAGTTCTAGATAGATTCTTGTTATTAGGCCTTTATCAGAGGTGTAGAGAGCAAATATTTTCTCCCACTCTGTGGGTTGTCTATTTGCTCTACGGATGGTTTCCTTGGCTGTGCAGAAACTTTTTAATTTGATCAGATCCCATTTGTTTATTTTTGATGCTTCAGTGCTTGCCTTGGGGGTCTTCCTCAAAAATTCTTTGCCTAGACCAATGTCTGATAGGGTTTTCCGAACATCTTCTTCTAGGATTCTTAAGGTCTCATGTCTTAGGTTTAAGTCTGTTATCCATCTTGAGTGAATTTTTGTGAGAGGTGAGAGGTAGGGATCCTGATTTGCTCTTCTGCATGTAGCTAACCAGTTTTCCCAGCACCATTTATTGAAGAGAGATTCTTTTCCCCAATGTATATTTTTGTCAGCTTTATCAAAGATTAGATTGCCATATACTGATGGTTTCATCTCTGGTATCTCAGATCTATTCCAGATATCTATGCTTCTGTTCTTGTGCCAGTACCAGGCTGACTAACTATTATTGCTTTATAGTACAGCTTGAAGTCAGGAAGACTGATGCCTCCCAGTTTGTTCTTTTTATTTAAGATTGCTTTGGCTATACGAGGTTTTTTCTGGTTCCATACGAAGTGAAGAATTATTTTTTCTAGATCTGTAAAGAATACTGATGGTATTTTGATAGGGATTACATTGATTCTGTAGATCACTTTAGGTAATATTGACATTTTAACTATATTGATTCTACCAATCCATGAACAACGTAGATTTTTCCATCTGTTTAAATCTTCAGCAATTTCTTTTTTTAGTGTTTCGTAGTTCTCCTTGTATAAATCTTTTATATCTTTTGTTAAGAATACCCCTAGATATTTAATTTTCTTTGGGGCTATAGTAAAGGGTATTGCGTTTTTGATTTGAGTTTCTTCTTGATGGTTCTTGGCATATATGAATGCTTCTGATTTGTGTATATTGATTTTATAACCTGAAACTTTACCAAATTCGGTTATCAAGTCTAGGAGTCTCTTGGAAGAATCCATGGGGTTTTCTAGGTATAATATCATATCATCGGCAAAGAGCGAGAGTTTGATTTCATCTGCCCCCACTTGAATGCCCTTAATACCCCTCTTCTGTCTAATTGCTATCTCTAGGACTTCAAGCACTATGTTAAATAGGAGAGGAGATAGTGAGCACCCCTGTCTAGTTCCGGATTGAAGGGGGAAAGATTTCAATTTTTCTCCATTTAGAATGATATTAGCAGTGGGTTTGTCATAGATGGATTTGATAAGTTTAAGGTATGAGCCATCTATGCCTATTTTAAGAGTTTTTATCATAAAGGGGTGTTGGACCTTGTCAAATGCTTTTTCTGCATCTATTGACAGAATCATATGGTCTTTGTTCTTGATTTTATTTATGAAGTGAATTGCATTTATAGACTTGCGTATGTTGAACCATCCTTGCATCTCTGGAATAAAGCCCACCTGGTCATGGTGAATTATTTTTTTGATGTGCTGCTGAATCCTATCGCCAAAATTTTATTTAGGATTTTTGCATCTGTATTCATGAGGGATATTGGTCTGTAATTTTCTTTTTTTGTTGTGTCCTTTCCTGGCTTTGGTATCAATGTGATATTGGCTTCGTAGAATGAGTTAGGAAGCATACCATCCTTCTCAATGGTGTGGAATAGTTTCTGTAGTATAGGTATGAGTTCACCTTTGTATGTTTGGTAGAACTCTGAAGTGTAGCCATCTGGCCCAGGACTTTTCCGTTTGGGCAGGTTTTTAATTACTGTTTCAATTTCTGAGCTTGAGATTGGTCTGTTTAGGAATTCTGTTGCCTCCTGCGTGATCTTAGGGAGGTTGTATGAATCCAAGAATTTATCCATTTCATCTTCGTTCTGTAGTTTTTGGGCATATAGTTTTTTATAATAGTCAAAAATAATGTTTTGTATTTCTTTGGTATCTGTTGTGATCTCTCCTTTTTCATTTCTTATTGAGTTTATTACAGTCCTTTCCCTTGGGTCCTTGTCAATCTAGCAAGAGGGCCATCGATTTTGTTTATCTTTTCAAAAAACCAGCTTTTGGTTTTGTTGATTTTTAGTATAGTTCTTTTGTTCTCCATTTCATTCAGTTCTGCTTTGATCTTTGTTATTTCTTTTCTTCTATTAGGATTGGAAATTGTTTGCTCTTCTTTTTCCAATTCCTTGAGCTTATTCATTAGGTTGTCAGTATCTAAGCTTTCTGTTTTTTGGATGTGAGTGTTAATTGCTATTAGTTTTCCTCTCAGGTAAGCTTTTGCTGTATCCCACAGGTTTTGGTAAGAGATCTCGCCGTTATCATTTTGTTCGAAGAAATTCTCGATTTCCCTCTGAATTTCTTCCTTTACCCAGTAATTTTTCAATAATAGATTGTTTAGTTTCCATGATTTTGTGAGGGGTTGAGTGTTTCTATAGGAATTGAACTGTAGTTTTATGCCGTTATGGTCAGAGAAGATACAAGGTATAATTTCTATTTTCTTGAATTTTTTGAGATCTGATTTGCGGCCTAGGATGTGATCAATTTTGGAGTAGGATCCATGGGCTGCTGAAAAGAATGTAAATTCACGTTTGTTTGGGTGGAATGCTCTATAGAGATCTGTCAGACCTTTTTGATCAAGGGCTTTATTCAGGTCCATTATATCTTTGCTTATTTTCTGTTTGGAGGATCTATTCAGATCATTCAATGGGGTGTTGAAGTCCCCTGCTACTATGGTAGTGTTATGTAACAAGGTGTTTATATTAGACAAGGTTTGCTTTAAGTAATTGGTTGCTCCTGTATTGGGTGCATAGATATTAAGAATTGTTAAATCTTCTTGTTGGATCTTCCCTTTCACCATTATATAATGGCCATCTTTATCCCTTTTTACTTTTGCTATTTTAAAGAATTCTGCATTTTTTAAAAAAATATGCCTCTAGTTTTCTTGATTTCTTTTTCTCCCAAATTGAAAGTCTATATTATTTTCTCATATTACAAGTAATATAAAGAAGATGAAGAGTATTCAGGTTTTTAGCATCTGAGCATATAACAGGCATTTATATTTTCCCTCAATTCAAAACATAATAGACAATAAAGACATAAACAGAAGTCTTATGTGTTTTCATTTTTAAGTAACTAGAAGGAAACGGAAGGATTATGTAAACCCATGTTGGTTTACAAATAAACAAACTGGACATTTTTGAGATTAAGTTTCTCAAAATGAAACAACTAGTTAGATAATATATGTTCTTTCAAAATCAGTTTTCTTTTTTTCTCACCAAACATTTCTTATAAATGCAGAGTCCATCGCCTTCTAAGTCCCACCAGAGACCTTAAGGGAGCTCATGGTGATAGTCTTGTGAAGGACATCTCTATCTGACTAAAATTCCTCCCACGCAGACATTTTAGAGTGATTTCGCCTCCATATATTTATTTCTTTTAATCACTCATTATTTGGTCAGGCTTCTGACATCTATGACCCAAGTTACTGGGGGCTATGGACAAGTGGTACCATTCATTTCTCCTTTCTGGCTCTAAACAGGCAGAGGTTTCCAATATGTCACATGGAAAGCCCTCAGTAAGATATCATATGGTTGTCAGCACTTCTCATCCCTCTGTTCCCTCCATGAAGAGATTAGCTTATCTAAGGTGCAAAATTCACTTAGGCTGCCCAGAGCCTAGTTATTTTATGAGTTAAAGTCCTGGTTGTCAAGCACTTTCTTTCTCTAATAGCCATCTACTACTTCTGAAAAACTACTGCTAAATTAAACAAGGGTGCCCTGGGTTCAAGGCAACATTCACCTTCCATTTTCATTCACTCCCTTTTTGTATTTGTGCATTGAGAGTAAGCCTTCTCATTGCCTTCCTTCAATGTGGTGCAAAAATCAAAACATAACTATGGCTTATGAAACAAAATCTCAAACCACTTGATTTAATAGATTTCATTAAGCATAAACAACAATCATCATATATTTCCCTCAATAATACATGAGAACTATACTGGGTAAGTGGACATTTTGTCCATACAACTAGCACCAATGTGTCCAGCAGCAATGTCTCCATTTGACAGGAGATTATGAAAGTAGGAAGGTAGGACTTGTTTTCTTTTCCCTGTCTCATGTAAAGCCCTCTTTATTTCTCCATACATTAACAGCCTCTCCTCCTTTTCCTTTGCCTTTTTTTCCTCTGCTTTGATCATCTCTAAACACTTTTTCTTGAAATATCATCTAAAACTGGTGTATCTAGATATTATATCTTAGGATACATTCAATGTTTTTAACATAAAGGTGATTATGATTTTCTCTTTTATATTTTTAGTCTTAACAGGTTTTGAAACTAATAACAAATATGAGATTAAGAACAGCCTTGGACAGAGGGTTTACTTTGCAGTGGAAGATACTGATTTCTGTACCCGAAATTGCTGTGGGCCAAGTAGACCGTTTACATTGAGGATTCTTGATAATATGGGTAAAGAAGTCATGACTCTGGAGAGACCACTAAGATGTTCCAGCTGTTGTTGTCCCTGCTGCCTTCAAGAGGTCTGTGAGCAACTACCAGGGCAGTTTGTAAAGTAGTTTAGCAAGAATTTTCACCCTTTCATTGAACTTTTTATTGAACCTAGGTATCACAATGATTATCACATTTACATATATTCTTTTGTCTTTATAGATAGAAATTCAAGCCCCTCCTGGTGTACCAATAGGTTATGTTATTCAGAACTGGCACCCATGTCTGCCAAAGTTTACGATTCAAAATGAGAAAAGAGAGGATGTACTAAAAATCATTGGTCCATGTATTGTGTGCAGCTGTTGTGCAGATATTGATTTTGAGGTAAGAGATGTCATAATGTTTATATGATTTGCTTTCCTAATAAGAAGAATGTAATTTTGCAGGATGTTACAAATACATTAACTAATATTGTGTACTAATTTCTCAATAGAGAGATAATGTTCTCATATATTTAACTTTGGTCAGAGTGGTGGTTAATACTCTGATTAAAGGTCAGTGTTAATTATAATAAATGGAAAAAAAGAGAAGTAGAGCTCTGCAGTCAAATAAAATAAGCAAAACATCTAACATTTACACATGGTGGTTTCTATATGACACTGTACATTATCCATTTTAAATAGATCATTAACTTTGTTATCTAAGTTTGATTGCCAAAACATATGGATCCTTCCTTTAATCTGAAATATAGGCTGCCATTGCTTGAGACTATGTTCAGAAAGTCTGACAACATTGAGTTCCTGCAAAAAGATCAGTCATGCAAAGACAGTTTTAAGAAAGTTAGTACAATATGCACTACCCAATTATGCTTATCTGTAGCCTCTTCTTTATCCCTGTATTAAATTAGGTCATTGGAAACCACAATATATCTGTATATTTACTACATAGTAGAATTTCATTACAGCCATTCTCCAACAAATGGCCTAGCCTTTACAATCTGAGTTTTTGCTTGAAAATACTTAACAAGTGGGAGATTTTATGAATTAATCTTGATTTCTTGTTTTTCTTGGGAAATCAGAAAATTGAGTAAACTACCTTTCCACAGGGGGGGAAATCTGCTAAAGTTTAGTAGGGCTGCCCCTTTACAATATGACGACTGAATTCTACCACTATCTCCACTCATTCCTTAGGTTTTCCACTATATAGTATCATTCGCTTATATTATGTGCCTGCCTTCTTTAATCATATGGCTTTCAAATCTTCTGTTGAACTCTGGCTATACAAAGATGAATCCTTCCTCTTGTTAACTTCATAGTCTAGTGACAGAGATGGGCAATCCTAAAAAAACACATGTGATGCAGAAACTTTTAAAAAGCTCTTATAAAGGTATTTGTGCAGTGTATGTGTGTGTAATATGCATGTATACAGATTTTATATAGCAGTATGAATAATAATAGTTCTCCACATAGTGGATGGAATAGCTATTGTAGATCCAGAGGAGTAAAAAGGCAATTGCTCCTTCAAGGAACAATATTAACAGAAATTTAGCTGGTATATATTTTATTTTTAGGAAATACATATGTGAAAACACTGGAGAAGCATTGTGAAATTCTTACATTTGATGCTAAGAAATTAAATTTCATCCAACAACCTTTCTTGATGGATGTCTTAAAGCATCCATTACATGTAATGCATTAACTTTTCTTCTGTTCATCTAGAATGATCATATCTAGATACTGTCTTGGAGAGAATTGATAAACAGTCACTCGAATCATTTCCTTTAGGGTTGACAATGGAAAGTTTGACAACTTAAAACAGAAATTATCGGTATGAGGGATGAATGAGAAACATGAACTTCATCAGGGTGTCACTGAGCATGGGAACTTGAAGTTAAAAAGAGATAAAAACCTGATCCACAGCAGGGGTAGAAGTCATTCTAAAGAAAGCAATAATTCAAGAGACATCCATAGGTGTATTGTGGGGGACTGATTCATGGATTTGATGTCAATTGAAGACGAAAGAAAACCTGGAGATGATTCTGATGTCTTATTATTATGCTGTCAGATGTTCAAGCAGGTTAATGAATAATGATACCATTGGCCAAGTTAAGAATCTTAGTGGGGAAACAGTTTATTTTTGGGAAGCTCATGATTTGTACTTGTGTCATGGTGGATTTTAGTTATGTAGGGGGAAAGGTTTAAAGTTTTCAGCATATGGATAGTAGTTAAAGCTGTAAGAATATTATCACAGCAGTGAATAGGAGAGAGCCATGTAGATCTTCCATCCAATGTTGAAGCTGAGGGAGTCTGTCTCCTTCCAGGACTCTTGATAGGGGAAAAAATATGGCCACATGAAACTGATATCCCAAGTCAGCACTGTCTATAACTTTGAAGTCTGAATTCATGCCACTATTGTGGTTAAGGAATCTTAAAACATAGAAATTGATTGAGAGGTGATGTAGATGGCAGAATAAATGCAAAAGCATACTATAAAGAGATTGCTCACCAAGGCTCTTCTCTATTTCTACCCCAAAATCCTATCTTCACATGAGAGGATTGAAAAATTACATATAGTTTGAATATCCTTTTTCCAGAAATGCTTGAGGCCAGAAGTGTTTTCAAATTCAGATTTTTTCAGATTTTAGAATATTTGCATCATGCTTATTGGTTGAGCATACCTAATCCAAAAATTCGAAGTCCAAAATGTTCTAATGAACATTTTCTTTGTGTATCAGGTTGGTGTTCAAAAAGTTTGGATTATGGAGCATTTAAGATTTCAGATTTTCAGATTAAGGTTGCTCAACCTGTAACAATTTAGGAACTAATCCATCAAGAACAAAAGTCAACAGACAAAACAAACTGCATGTAATAGAATAATCTTCAACTAATCATAAAAGATATACCTACATAAATATTAAACATACAAAAGAAGAACAAAGCAGGCCACAAGAAAAAATAGACTATCAATAAAGGACAGGAAGACTTGGAAACAAGCCAAATAGCATCTCTGAAAATGAGAGATGGTCATTGATATAACCTTGTTGGAAAGGTTGAACTGCAAATTAGATACAAGTGGAGGGACAATTAGTAAACTGGATGATTTATATGAGGAAACTATAGATGAGAAAACTATAGATAAGGAAAAATAAATATAAATTTGAAGGATCAAATAAAATCAAAAGGCCATGGAAGCTAGAATAAACTACTCTTGCATATGTCAAAGGAAATTATATATATATAAAAAGAAGACACAATGTGTTGATATAATATTCAAAGAGAGAAATGGCTAAAAATTTGCAAATTTGATGTCATAGATACTCAGATTAAGAAAGTGCAAATAGTTCTGGATTTAAAAAAAAAAAGCAATGACACCCAGGTACGAATTAGGTTCACTGTGAACTTCAAACTATTAAAGAAAATTTAAAAGCAACAGAGGAGAGAGGAGGTTATTTTTACTCTAATATGTAATTTCCTAACTCTTAGGGAGTTATAACATTTTGCTCTAAGTTTGCTGGTATTTGCTCTTTTTCTGCCTTCTATTGCCTTTTTACTTGTATTTGCAGTTTACTTTTTTCGTGTCAATTTATTAAATAATTTGTGTATTGGAGATATTGACTTTGTGTCTATCCTCTGATATGCAAATATTTCCTCAAATCTACCTTTTGTTTTTAGACTTTATTTTACACACACACACACACACACACACACACGCTAAATATTTATTTTTTATGTAGTCAACTATAGCCCACTGATTATTTTTTGCTAACCCCTGACATAGATTTTTATTAGTATTTGACATATGACTTTCTAAAAAGCAGAATATCATAATGATCAAGAGTACAGAAACTGGAACCAAAATGCCTGGGTTTGAAATCCATCCCCACAATATCTTAGCTGTGTAACCTTGGAAAATTTAATTTCTCTTTGCTTTAGTTTTTTCTCATGAAAATTGGGTATAATAATAGTACATATCTTGTAAGTTTGTTATGAAGATTAAATTACTTAATAATTGTAAAGTCTTTGTCTTGCATTTACTAAATGTTATATAAATGCATCATTAGTAAATAAATAAAATATCTTATCAGCAACTGTTCATACAATCAAATATTACACTTTATTATGCTATATTCCTTTAATATATACCTAGGTTCTATGTGCTATTGTTATATATAATTTTTTTGCATTTATATTTACATTGTGAGATGAGTCTATGGTTTTATTAAAGAATACTTTTGCCAATTATTGATATTAAATTTATGGATTTAAAAGCTTAACATTTATATAATACCAATTTATTATATCCAAAGATTGAAATTTTATTATAGGGATCTTCTGTTTTTAAAATGTTATCTAGAATTTGCTAAAAATCATCTAGTCCTAATGACTAGATAGTTGGTTGTAAATCATTATTTACACTTCTGATCCTTGCCATAAAAAACCTACATTTTCTATTTCTTGCATAAATTTTGGTGAATTTTTAAATTTCTTGCTGTAGTCATTAAAGAGGGAAAATGGAAATATCTTTATCCGTGTAGAGTTGGGTTTATGGTGGCTGGTAAGTTGTCAGCTGCATTTTTCATTTTTAAAAATATTTCACAATTAAAAAATAAAATGTAAGGTTTTCATCACTAGATTCAAGTACTTAGATGACAGCTATAAGCAGATAAAGTACTAACATGGATGAGAGAGGATTTGTACTAATTTGTTTTGCCACAATAATGTTGTGTAACATATAACCCTTGAAACTGAATGGCTTAAAACAAGCATTTATGTTCATGCTTAAGGCATCTGTAGGTCAGCTATGTTTCAATGGATATACTTAGCTTCTGACCTAGGCTGCAGGTTGGCCTCAGGTCTGCTCCAGGTTAATTTGTTCCAGGGGTGTAGCAGCAGCAGGTACCTGGATTATGCCTTTATGGTGAATTATTATCACTGGAAAGCAAGAGCCAAGCCAAAGCACTTAGCCATGTTTAAGAATACTACTCATATCACATCTGCTGACACCCATCAGTCAAACAAGTTACATGACCAAGGCTAATTATCAATGAGCAGAAAGTATACTACAATATATGTGCCTACAGCTGGGAGAGGGAATGAAATGAATATTTGATAGACAGTAATCTATGCTATCAGTTTCATATTAGACATTTATTTCAGGTTTTTTAAGAACACATCTACCTTCACCCAAATAAAATGAGTCAACTGTTTTTAGTCTCCCCACATTTATTTAGCTGGTATGAACCTAAGGCAAGTGCTTCAAAGGGTGTTGCTAGCACATGTGGTGCCTTGCATACATTTGAAAAGAACACTCCTCCTCCTTGGTTATCACAACCCTACCTGTGTACATAGCTTAAGGAATGCTGCCTATATTTAGCTCCCACATGCCCAGTTAAGGATTTGGTTTAGTCTGAGCACAATCTGTTCGACTCCATATTATGGCCTTGGACTTTCCTCAGGTGGATTTGTGAAATTAGAAAATATTTACTTGGAAGCTCTTTTTTTAATGCGCTCTTCTTTTATTGTTAACACCTCAAGATGTGAACAAGGGTTTTTTTTATTGTATCTAAATAGCTACGGGAGCTTATTTGTATCTAATGAGGATTATATGTTCACAGTTAACATAGGGTACATAATTTTAATACAACATTTATTTCATTTTACTCCAAAATTGAAAGGACTTTTGCTATATGTTTTCTAGAAATATTTGACTTTTTTTTTTTTCAATTTAGATTAAATCTCTTGACGAACAAATTGTGGTTGGCCAGATTTCCAAGCAGTGGTCTGGGCTTGTGAGAGAGGCATTTACAGATGCTGATAACTTTGGGATCCAGTTCCCTTTAGACCTTGATGTTAAAATGAAAGCTGTGATGGTTGGTGCCTGTTTCCTAATTGTAAGTCTGTTTTTATATAAAAATCTTGATTATAGATGGTTTTTCTACTATCATTCTGAAATGATTCAGTATACTGTATATTTCAAAATGACCTTCTTAAATATATAGATTTTAAACAAGTGTTCCCATTTAGATCTAGCTCTTAAATTTCATTTCATCTTAACATTCCCAGACTCACAGGTGACTAGTTTTTGTCTAGAGTCATTTTCACATGGCAAGAGAAAGACTGTATGTACTAAGGAGGGGTCCTAGTCTTTGGGATTTTTATTTAAAAAAAAATAAAACAAAATTGGTGCTTTGGGGAAGAAGTTCAATCTGGGCTTATGTGGGAACAAAACTCAATGAAACAGGGAAATTTGTCCTGGATCATTATTAAATGAATTTATCTAATATAGGAGTATAAACTCTAATAAGAATATGCCATCAATTAAGCCTTGAGCTCTACCAATTTACAGGAAATACATGGGATAAAGCAATGATTCTGAACTTGTCTTCACATCAGTATCACCCAGGGAGTTATAAAAAACCCTAAGCACCAAGCCATACCTGAGTTCAGCCAAATCAGAAGCTCAGAATCAGAAGTTTGTATAGTGTCCCAGGTGGTTCCAAACTGCACCAAAGTTGAGGATCATGGGGACAGAGCAATGGTCTTCAACCTTAGCTGTGCAGTAAAAACACCCGGGTAACTTGCAAACTCTCTATGTCTAGATTGTATCTAAATATATTAAATCTGAAGCAGGGACCAAGCCTTCAGTCTGTTTAGAGCTCCCAGGTGATTTCAATGTGCAACCAAGGTTTGAAACACTCGACGAATATCTTAAACATGATTTGAGAATATAATCAGAAAAAACCTAACAGATAAGAGAATATACAGCAAAAAGGACCCAGTTCCTTCAACAAGTAAGTGGCAAGGAAAATAAAAAGACAAAGATAAAAAGAGAGAGAATTAAGAGATATCAACTTAATATATTTTGTTGATTATGTTTGGATAGCAATTCAAACGAACCAATATTAGAAGACATTTATGTGGCATTCAGGGAAATTTAAACATCGACTAGCTATTTGATGATATGAAAGGATTTTAAAGATTTTTTAGATGTGATGATAATAGTGTTATTATATCAAAACAAAACAGTCCATATTTTTAGAGGCATATTCTAAAATATTTCAGTATAAAATGGTATGAAATCAGGGATTTATTTTTAAATAATGGCAGTGAGAGCAGAGGGACCTAGAGGATGGAGTAATAGATGAACTAAGACTGGCCATATTAATAATTTTTGAAGCTGGGTAGGGTGGTTGCTGGGATTATTTTATGTTGTTATATCTAATTTTGGATATGCTTAATATTTTCTTATACTAAAGTTTAAATGTAATCAGAGTTGTATGTAAAAATTGTGTTTTCAATGTGTTCATTTCACATAAAAAGCAAATGTTAACCTCAACATTGAGGGGACTGTTTAACCAAAAGCAGGGTATGTGAAAAGTATGGTGTATTTTGGGGAAAGAGAGCAATCTAGAGTGTTTGGAATGATGGAAAATGGGGCTGCAAATTGTGGAAGGATTCTTAGGAAATGACTATGGACTTCTAAAGAAGCTTTAAAGATTAGGCAGCTTTTTGTAGACATTGGTTAGGTCATTTAAAATTGTTTAGTTAATTGGTTGGTCTTAAACTAGATATTATAAAATAATTATAAATCCAAATTTTAGAAAGATAAATCCTAGTGACTATGTGGGCAATGGGTGGAAGAGAGGTAAAATTGCAATAGTGCAATGCAAACAATTGGTAACAAGGGTTAAATTATTTCTCTTGAAGGGGAAAAGGAAAATAATGGCAGGAGGAATAAATGAGGAATAAATTTCATAGGATTTGACTAAAGTCGTAGAGGAAAGGGTCTAGTTAGACACTGTTAGAGTGAAACAAGCTGGGGAACTTAGCAGACAAGTTTGGAAGAGAAATGATGAATCTAGCCAAGAAGTTCTAAGTCTAGTGCTTTCTACTCTTAAGATGACTGTCATTCTCCGGAAAAAATTTAACATTGTATGTGGAACTCTTAGCACTAAAAAAGTTATATTATTAGAGAAGGACCACAAAAAGTTGAGGGAAAAAGCCTGAAATAGAAAGATTACAAGAGGGATGAGAAAAAGTGACATTTAGAGAAATTCAGAGGATTAATTAAACTCATACAGGTATCAATAAATGAATAGAATTATAGAATTTAATTACTGTTCAAATAGAAAGCTGAAGCGAGATTTATGTAACTGTAGGCTTTTCCCATATCTACTTATTACAATTAACTTTCTTGGTTAACAGATTTATTACTGTTTCGTTAGATCCCTTAGCAGTTCTGCACCTGTGAATTGATCTATATTTTGTTGCTGAAAACTGATTTCTGTATTTTTGTTTTTATATAGGACTTCATGTTTTTTGAAAATACTGGAAACCGGAAACAAAGATCAGGAGTGTGGCAGTAGATTGGTGATAGTGTCCTCAGACATTTATACTCGGTATATTGGTTGGGACTATCTTAAAGAAAAGAGTGTGTTCCTGCCTCTTTATTTTTTTAATTACTGACACCTGTCTGAATTAAGCTGTGATGCCTTTACCTCCAGTTGTATGATTTTTCTTTTATAATTACAGAGGTTATTTTCTGTATCACTGATTTATAAATGTTTTTATATGTTTTTGAATATTCATGGAGAATTTGGGAGAAAGGACATAGGAGTTTTTACATTTATAAATGAAACTTTGTATAGAAAATTGCTTTGAATTATAATCTCTGATTTTCCATTTTCATAGCAAAATTAAAGCCTTATTAAAATAATCTTAATAAAAATTATATTTTACTCTGTTAAATCTAGTTATATTTTATTTCAGACATACCGATTAGTGTTATTTTGCAAATATTATATATTCCAAAAAGTTAAAAAATAAGTTTTATATCATTATGTTCAGATAATACTCAATATACACCTTATCCAGGATAATTAAAATGTTCATTTTTTTGATCTTCAGAAAATCACATTATGTTTAACTTTTCCTATAAGCTAATCTACTACTATCATGATTTTCATATTCACAGGACAGTAAATTACTCATTTTGAAATGGTTTTCAGTAAAGAAAAAGACATGATTTTCTGCCAAAGAAAGATATATTTTAAAGATTCACTGGCTCTAAAACTTTGGTATTTTTATGAATTTTGATGTTATTATTTATACATGGAATGTTTAACTCCTATATTCTATCATTCCTAAAATAAGGTAATTGAGATTACTCAGATATTAATTAAATAGAACATACATATTTCTTCACAGGACAAATCTAAATAATAGTCTATTAGATTATTTATACCAATAAACAAATATTTTTAAAAAATCTTATTGATGTATTTTTTGCATATGTGATTTTTGTTTTTAAACAAAATGTACTTAATCAGTTCAGGTGGTATTCTAAACAGTCATTCAGTTAAATAAGAGCACATTTAATTGCCCTTTCCATTCAAATCTTCTTTAAAAAGAGCAAAAGCATATGATACCTTTAGTAAAACCTGTAGCAAGATTGGAAACTAGGATTTCTACCTGTCAGAAACTTAAAGGGATTTTGTAATCTGTTTTGTAAGGAAGATTAAATTCAGAGAGGAGATGATCAAACACAATTTGCCTCATACAAAGGAAAAGTGTGTTTAGGAAATAAGGGCATGGGGAGAGACCCCGTTCCATCTTCGGCAGAATGCCTCCAACAGCCACTCTCCTCATAAGTGTTAGTGACGATAGAACCTCACCAACACTGTAGCTCCAAATGGCAAATGAGGTGGAGATTGGTATAGCAGGTCAGTTACAGGAATAAAGCAAAGTCTAGATGACTTCCCAACAGCCAAAATAATTCACCAGATGCCAAATTCTACTGGTGAGGTGTACCATAGCACTTTCTCTAGCATATGCTTAGTACAGACAGCATGCCAGTAAAGTGGTGGTACTTGTATAGCTGGATCCCAGTGGCATTAGTTGCACCAGTTAAAGAAGGGAAGGGTTTTTCCTTCCATCAGGTGCCATCAGGTGCTTGCCATCAGGTGCCAAAACCAACCCTAAATGAAGCTTAGAGGTACTGACATTATCTCTGTGGCAGCTACATCTTACTTTCATTTCAGGCAGTTAAGTTGACAGAAAATCACTCTCTGGGCTCCTGGATAGTTAGTTAGCTATTCTTTGTAGGTTAAGTGTTAAAGTTTTAACTGAGTTTGGGCTCAAAAAGAGCTACTGTAATTTTAGAGTAGTTAGAAAGAACTCAAGAGAGGATATCTGCCATCATTTAAGCAAAGAATGATTTCAAATCCTTCCAAGCACAATTAACTGCTTGTGGTGCTGTGAAGAGCCAGAAGAGTACATAGGGGGTCCCTCCACATCCTGCTTCACTCATGTCCCAGTTCCTGCCCACCATGTACTAGCTGCTGACTTTCCTAGGAGAATGTTCCTGCACCTGACCCTGCCTCTTTCAAGCTCTGTGTTCCTCCCTGTGCCTAAGTTTCTCTCAATTGTCAATAGTATAGTATCTACCTCATAAGGTCAGTGTGAAGATTCAGTGATCTATCTGCTAAGTGAAGTATCCCAAGAATGGAAAAACAAGCATCACATGTACTCATCAGCAAGTTGGTTTCACTGATCAACACCTAAGTGGACATTTAGGAATAACATTTATCGGGTGTCGGGCAAATGGGAGGGGGAGGAGGGGATGGGTATATACATACATAATGAGTGCTATGCACACTGTCTGGGGGCTGGTCACGCTTAAAGCTCTGACTTGAGGGGGGAGAGGGGGACAAAGGCAATATACATAACCTTAAGATTTGTACCCCCATAATATGCTGAAATTAAAAAAAAAGAAAAAAAAAAACCTCCTGTCCAGTACTGTACTTTCCAGTACAATAGTATTAAACAAAATAAAAGGTATAAAGATTGAAAAAAAAAACAGATTCAGTGTATCCAAAAGGTAGCTTATAAATTTACCCAAGTGAACACCGTTTAATCTACTTTTAACGTTTATATAGTAGGAAATGTCCTGTTTGTACCAATGATAGCTTATAAATTTATGCAAGATTTGGGAAATATGCTTACCTGGTAAAGGCAATTTGTTTCTGCCTATGGGTTCTAGTTTTCCATCATTAACATATTTTGAGGTTATTCTGTCTGGCAGTGTTAGGGAACAAATATTGGCCTAGTCCTTCTTGCAATAGAAGTTTCTTCTGTGAATCAGTTGGTGGGAAAAATTTCAACTGTAATCAAGCATTGCCAATAGACTACAGCCATCTAGAAATAGTTCAGAGAAAGTCCCTGTCAAATGAACTTTACAGAGTAAATTAGATCTTGGTCTACTATGTAGCTACTGTCTCAGTCCATTTGTGCTGCTATAACAAAATATCTTACACAGGGTAATTTATAAAGAGCATAAATTTATTTTTTACAGTTCAGGAGGCTGAGAAATCCAAGATCAAGGTGCCAGTAGATTCAGTGTAGGGTGAAGTGTATGATGTCTGCTTCCCAGATGGAAGCTTATTGCTGCATCCTTACATGGTGGAAGGCAGAAAAGGGACAAATCTTGTGCCCTCACATGGTGGAAGGTAAGAAAAATCAAAAGGGGCTTAACTAGTTTCTTTGAGCCCTTGTTTAAGGTCATTAATCCCATTCATGAGGATGGTGCCCTCATGACTCAATCACTTTCCAAATGCCCCATATCTTAACACACATTGGGTCTTAGTTGATAGCATATGAATTGGGGGGACACATAAAGCATAGCACCTACTCAGTGTATTTCTGTTAAATCTGACTGCCAGAACTCTCTCCCCAATATTGCTATTCACAAAAAGAAGAGGGTTTACTTGCAAAAATAATTTTTTTCAATCTATTTTGGTTTTTTTTCTGAAATAGACTTGAATAATCCACATGAATGTACTTATAGCTTTTATTGTATTATAATTGAATACAAATATAAAATTGATTGATTTAGAATTTAAAACTAGTCATCAGTTATTTAATAAATGCATACAAAACTGCTACACTGGGCCAGTGGCTATGCTAGGTTCATTGGTTGAAATAAACAACAAAAATTATTTTCTACAAGGTGCTTCAAGACAATCACACATGAGGAAAGTTTTATGATCAGGTACAAGGTACTATGAAAAGTAACCAGTAGGGACACTTAACTAAGTTCTAAGGGTCAGAAAATTAGGGGAGTGATGTTTAAACTAAAACAGGAAGTTTTCTGGGCAAAAAAAGTGAAGAAAAGAGTGTTTCAGGCAGAGGAAAGAGCATAGGTAAAAGTCACATCAGGAGTCTCTAAGGTGGCTGGAACACTGCTGTTGTGTTCACGTGTGTCTTGTGAATGAAGAACAGGGAATGGGTGGGACAAGTGAAGGCGGACTAGGTCATGCAGTACCTTGTTAGCCACATTAAAATTTCAGGTTGTATCCTGAGAACAACAGTGGAGGGTTTTAAGAAGGGGAATGGAATACTGCCTGCTGGAGTGGCCAAATGTCTCTCACATCCAGATGGAAGATGTAATATTTACAATAGGGATGTTTATATTCTTTGAGGATAACGGAGTTTACACTATGACTTTTATTAAGACTCTTAAAAAGAACTCCTTCTTAAGGACTGTGAAGAACTTCCCTTATCATAGTTCCATATGCCTTACCTAAATTGCAGTACTCACCAAAATCTGTTCCTATAATTATTCACTTAGTTTTATTTCCCATTTGCTGCCCATATGAGAATTTAGTGAGAAATTCAGCTTTATCTCATTTCTCTACTTGAGCATTCTTGATTCCCTTTCTTATAAATGCACCATGATCATTGTTACCCCTGGCTTATCCATGCTGTTCTTCTTGACTGGATTGTCTTAGAGCTTCCAACTATTCGTGATACACCAGATCAATGTCACCTCCTCCAGTGACACTCACTCTCTGGGTCTCCAGGAAAACTTGATGATGGACTTCTCTGAAACTGTACTTTTTGATTTTTTTCAGCACCATGGCTTGACTAATTGTTTTCTAGGAATTAGACCAATCTCTTCAGCTAGAGATTTGTGTCCATAAAAAATTTCCCATAGTGATTTGATATTTCCTTCACCAAACACTGGATACATGATAGATGGCCTAAAATTGTTGAATTACCTATCTTGCAAATTTTCACGGTAATTGATTCATGCCACATTCATGCTGAAAGCTCTCAAGATAACCAAAGCCCATTTATCTGAGGACATTGGGATTAACAATTGGTTATATAAGTAAAAATATCAATAAAAGGTGAAGAATCATTTTTTAAAATGCATACATTCTTTAAAATAAATTAAGGATAATTTTATTATTATTATTATTATTATTATTATTATTATATCATTCATTCATACCAATCTTTTGGTGTAGGGCCAAAGGCCAAGTATGGGCCTGCTATTCTGCCTTGTCTTTGTTGTATAAAGACAGTTTATTTTTGTTTAAGCAGAGCCAAAGATACTTGACAAGGTATCTTAGCCCAGAATACCAGAATTTACTATTCTTTTCTAGTCTTTCATATTTGTCTCACCCTTGACTAACTCAGTAGCATTCAACTTTACTGACTAGATTTAATAAGTATTTTCTTTTTCCTTGAGACAGAGCCTTGCTTTGTCACCCTGGCTAGAGTGCAGTGGCATCATCATAGTTCACTGCAACCCAAAACTCCTGGGCTCCAGCAATCCTGCTGCCTCAGCTTCCCAAGTAGCTGGGACTACAGGCGCTTACCACCACGCCCTGCTAACTTCTCTAATTTTTGTAGAGACAGGGTCTGGCTTTTGCTCTGGCTGGTCTCAAGTCCTTACCTCAAGTGATCCTCCCACCTCAACCTCCCTGAGTTCTAGAATTACAGGTATGAATGAACCACTGCACCAGGTCTAATATGCATTTTTAAAGAATTCAGCTTAGTTTCCATTGAAACAATTTATTTTACATTACTATTTAGTAAAAGTAAGTAATGTATTTATTTACTTGCTGTAATTACAATAATAGATATAATTTACATGAACTGGCTTAAGAATAAATGCAAATCACTTTCGTTAATGTAGAACTTGGGAGAACAGATATACCTAGAAACTAGAGTCAGTAGGGACCCTCTTAATGTACTAGTCACAAGTATTCACCATAATTTGGGCTAATGAGTAGGTTTTATAGACAGAATAGAGAATGAGCTGATCTTCATTTACCCAATACAATGAGTTGGGTAAATGAAGATCAGTTAAGAGTGTCTATCTTGACGCCACTTATAATTATTCTGTGACAATGAAGACAATAGACATCATCAATCCAGTAAGCAAAATGATAAGATATTTGTTGATTGATTCAAGTCTCCCTCAAGAACTTTCCTGTTCAAAAATAGAAAGGAAAAAGCTACAAAGTAATGGAAGGAAGGAAGGAAGGAAGGAAGGAAGGAAGGAAGGAAGGAAGGAAGGGAGGGAGGGAGGGAGGGAGGGAGGGAGGGAGGGAGGGAGGGAGGAAGGAAGGGAGGGAAGGAGGGAGGGAGGGAGGGAGGGAGGGAGGGAGGAAGGAAAGGAAAGGAAATAAGGAAAAGGGTGTTTTTTTCTGTTTTGTTTTTTATTTTTTTGCTTCTTTGGGGTCAAAGCTAACTAAAAAATATGGAAGAAATGATGGAATTGGAAAAGAGCATTTCACAATCATCATCACTACAATTTAATGCCAGCAAAGAAATCTTAATGGCTGCTAAAATTAGTGGATGAAAGCTTAAGTAATAACAGTATACAGTATTTACATTGTTTCCAAGTAGCTCCCTATAAGATACCTATTATTAATAATATAAAGAGAGTAAAATAATAACTTTACAGTTACTACAGGACACAATTCAGTTGAGCTGTCTACCACTATATGACAAAGATCCTCCTTCCTGCAGTTTCTAATAGCATATTTTTCCTGTGCATCTGAACCCTCCTGTGCAATGCATTTAACTCCACATTTCTACCATTAGTATCTTCATAATGATACAGATATTCTGTAAGATAAATCATATTATCTTTACCATGTAGTTTCAATTCCTTTTGAGTACATACCAGCAGAATTATTAACATGAACATTTCTTCAGTCTTGTTTTCCTCAGCTTGGGCTGCTATAACAAAATACTATAGATTGGCTTAAACAAGAGACATTTAATTCTCACAGTTCTGGAGACTGGAAAATCCAAGATCATACTGCCAAGAAAGAGCTTCATGGTCTGATCCAGTATCCTATAAGAAATCCTACAGCTTTCTTTCAATTCATACAATTTCCATTCCCTTTAGTTCAAACTGGCAATAATTTCGCTGGGATATCTTATTAGGTCTGTGGTTCACACTCATATTAGCCTCTTTATTAAATCTCTTTATAAAAGAAATTAATCTCCCTCCAGGCCACACCCTTAGTATTCTTTTTAGAGTCAGAATTCTCATTTTTTGTAATTCAGATAGGCTCAGAGTTTTACAAATCCTTAAATTCTTCTTTCTTTATGCTTAACAATTCCACTCAGCCACTTTAGATTCCTTGTGCCTTGGAATCAACAGAGAAAGAAGGGAGTTACTGTGTTGGCTGGGGTAACTGACCTAACTACCAGGAGGTAATTGGACTGCCACTTCACAATGGAGATAAGAAAGAGTATGTCTAGAATACAAAAGATCTCTTAGGGCATTTCCTATTACCACACACTGTGATTAGTGTCAATGCAAAACTACAACTTAATCCAAGCAGGACTACTAATGCCCCAGACCCTTTGGAATGAAGGTTTGGGTCACCCTGCCAGGGAAAGAACCACAACTAGGTGAGGTGCTCCATTGAGGGCAAAGAGGATATGCAATGGATAGTGAGAGAAAGTAGTTATAAATTCCAGTTATGTCCAAGTGGCCAATTACAAAAATGAGAACTGCAATTGTTATAAATATTTCTTCCTCATTTTGTTATAAATATGTTTGTCCCTCTGTGTGTATCCCAAATATCTTTGGTTTCTTTCCTCTCCTATACCCTTATCATGTAACATAAGATATATTGATTTTATATCATAGTATTTAAACATTATTCTCTTTATATCATAGTATTTAATTATGGCATATCAAGGAGTAGAGTAAATATCCCTCAAAGACTTTGTTCTGTCTTTTGGCAAGTCCAAAATCAATGAGGTAGTCTGGTAGGCTGGAGATCCAGGGAAAAGTTGATGCTGTAGTTTGAGTATGAAGGCATCCTTCTCGGAAAATTCCCCTTTTTGTGAGGGAAGTTAGCCTTTTTATATTGAGGGTAGTGTGTTTTTGTTTGTACACCAGATAGTTGTATCATGTTAGTGAGAAGTATGACCTTTGGCCGGGCGCGGTGGTTCAAGCCTGTAATCCTAGCTCTCTGGGAGGCCGAGGTGGGCGGATCATTTGAGCTCAGGAGTTCTAGACCAGCCTGAGCAACAGTGAGACCCCATCTCTACTATAAATAGAAAGAAATTAATTGGCCAACTAATATATACAGAAAAAATTCGCCGGGCATGGTGGCACATGCCTGTAGTCCCAGCTACTTGGGAGGCTGAGGCAGCAGGATTGCTTGAGCCCAGGAGTTTGAGGTTGCTGTGAGCTAGGCTGACACCACGGCACTCACTCTAGCCTGGGCAATAAAGTGAGACTCTGTCTCAGAAAAAAAAAAAAAAAGAGAAGTATGACCTTTTTACTGTCTTCATTTGGAAAGTAAATATGCTTTAAGGAAATGTGTATGGGTGTTAAGTTGACAAGGGGATAGACTTGTAATGGTTAATTTTCTGTGTCAACTTGGCTAGATCACAGTACACAGATCTATGTTAAAACATTATTTTATATATTTCTGTGAAGATTTTTTTTGGATTAGACTAACATTTAAATCAGTATACTTTGCATAAAGCAGATTATCTTACATAATATGTTTGGACTTCATCGAATCAACTGAAAACTTTAATATAAAAAACCTAACTTCCCTCAAAGAAAGGGGAATTCTACCAACATACTGTCTTGAGACCCAAACTATCCTATCAATCTTCCTTCTGTCTCTAGCCTACCAGACTACCTCACAGATTTTGGACTTGCCAGTCTCAATAATCAATCAGCCAATTCCTTAAACTCTAGATAGATAGATAGATAGATAGATAATAGAGAGATAGTCAAAAGAAAAAAATCAAGCAACAATAAAAATAAACAAATTGGATCTGATTAAATTAAAAAAAGCTTCTGCACAGCCAAGGAAACTATCATTAGAGTGAATAGACAGCCTACAGCATGGGAGAAAATATTTGCTTTCTACACATCCAATAAAAGGCTGATAACAAGAATCTATATAGAACTTAAGAAAATTAACAAGAAAAAATCAAACAACCCCATTAAAAAGTGGACAAAGGACATGAACAGAAATTTTTCGAAAGAAGACAGACTAATGGCCAACAAACATATGAAAAAATGTTTATCATCTCTAATCATTAGGGAAATGCAAATCAAAACCACAATGAGATATCTCTTAACTCCAATGAGAATGGCTTTTATCAAAAAGTCCCCAAACAACAAATGTTGGCGTGGATGCAGAGAGATAGGAACACTCATACACTGCTGGTGGGATTGAAAACTAGTAAAACCTCTATGGACAGTAACATGGAGATACCTCAAAGAATAAAAGTACAACTACTATTTGATACAGCAATCCCACTACTGGGCCTCTACGCAAAGGGAAAAAAAGACATTCTATAATAAAGACACCTGAACTCAAATGTTTATAAGAGCACAATTCATAATTTCAAAGATGTGGAAACAACCCAAGTGCCCATCAATACATGAGTGGATTAATAAAATGTGGTATATGTATACCATGGTGTACTGCTCAGCCACAAAAAATAATGATGAACTCACACCTCTTATATTATCCTGGATGGAGCTGGAGCCTATTCTACTAAGTGAAGTATCACAAGAATGGATAAACAAGCACCACATGTACTCACCATCAAATTGATATTAATTGATTAACACTAGGTGCACCTAGGGTAGTAACATTCACCAGTGTCAGGCAGGTAGGAGTGGGGAGGAGGGGATGGGTATATTCACACCTAATGGGTGTGGTGCACATGCTTGTAGCTCTGACTCAGGTGGGGCAAAGGCTATATATGTAACCGAAACTTTTGTACACCCATAGTATTCTGAAATAAAACAAATAAAAAATAAATAAAATAATATTTACCACAAATATTGTAAAACACCCAAAAATAAATACCTAAATAAATTTTCAATAGCTAAACTTAAAATAAAATGATAATGTTTTTCTGAGGGCCATTAAAGAAGATATAGAAAAACGGTGAGATGTTTTAGTGTGTTATGAACTTGATACATTGATTTTAAAGAGTATGTGGAGGAATATATATGAAAAAATATACATATACAACATTAACATTAAATAAAAACAATGAAGATATCCAACCATACTTTATAACATTTCACTATAAATATTGAAAACACAGTAATGTTGTACACAGTGTTTTAGAAAAAAGGTTAAAAAATGGTGCAAGCTAGAGATTTTATATATGTATGGTGATTATAAAGATGGTAAAATTGGCATCAGAAAGGAGTGTAGAATAGTTAATCATCTTAAAGTTTTAAATAAAAATTATGAGCGGCCATCCTTTAAGACTGCGTTTCTGCAGAAGGTCACAAAAGACCAAACCAAAATGGAATCACTCATGCTAAATGCTACATAATCAAACTCAACTTTAAGAAAGCAGATACATCCCAAAACAGACCAGTTTTTCTTGAAAACAGGAGATTCTAGTCTATCTGAGTCAGTATTAATAAGAAAGTCCTCCCTTCTTTAGCCCTTGTGAAAAGGTAACCTGAAGTATTCTAATGTTAACCAGTCAGTTATTTTTCTATTGTTCTGTTTCCTTGTTCCTACCTTACAAAACACTGTCCTGGTATTGCCTGTTCAGGAGCTTTCATATAATTTTGTAGAATGGAGACTGCCCTAATTTATAAATTTTGAGTAAAAACCAATTATATTCATAACTAAATTTGTTATGATTTTGTCTTTTGGCAGTTCTGGTAACCATGAAGCCACCTGAGGGAGCAACCCTGAGACCCCCTGATTACAGGAAAGGTGTCAGTTGACCTCCTTTTTGAGATCCTCTGTCTTCCTCATGGAGCTCTGAGAGTCGTGAGTAAGTTCCTCTCAGGTCCGAAGCTCTGCTCTTTTTTGCATTGAGTTTCCTGATCCCTTTGGCTTTTCTGGGTATCAAGGGTTAGTTTGTGCAGTGAGAGGGCACTTGACCAGCTGACAGGTCACTGGCAAGAACTATAGTTTTAAAGGTAACTGATAGCAGTTTCAATAAATGGTTGTTATTACTGGATACATGAACTCCGCCTTTCAGAAATCACAGGTATTTGTAGTCTATCATCTTCATTTGTTTTTCTTGCACACTTGAGCAGGAGAGGTGTCTGACTGGGTCAAACAGAAGCTGGAAAATTATTGGCTAAGTTTGTCAGAGGAATCTCATAGCCAAAGCCACAACTTGACTTGTGGGCATGGGTTGGGCACTTAATAGCTGAGTGCTTGCCACCACAAAAAGGAGACTCTTATGAAAAGGTAAGCTGGTCATAGAATGGGCCAGTTGACATTAGATGCCTACCAGCTATAAGAAATGTCAGTGAGATGAGGTACATCAAAAAAGCATCACACAATCCAATGCCATACCATTTACTTCTTAGGTTTTTATCTTAGCTCTTAGAAACTCAATACCCAACATGAAAGTGGGTTCCTTAATTTCTAAAGATCTGAGAGTCCACTTTTTGGGATACCTGGCTTTTTCACGTATATGAATTATGGCTCCAGAAGCTGCAAATATTTACAAAAGTGGCAAAATCTTACTGCAAGGGTGTGGAACTCACTAGGTGCTCATAGCACAGGTAGATTAAGATTTCTCACACAAAGATTAGGATATAAAGATGGAAAAATTTTATTTTGCTTTCTTAGCGAGAGAGAGAAAGAGAGAAAGAAAAAGAGAAAGAGAAAAAGATGGAAAGAGAGAGAGAGAAAAGGGAAGGGAACGAGAAATAAAGAGAGAGAGAGAGAAAGAGAGAGGAGGAGGAAGAGGAAAGAGGCCAGGGCACAGGAAGGAAGAAAGTAAGTGCAGGGCCTGAGCAGAAGGTGAGTGTGGTTTTTATGGAGACAAAGAGAAAGGGGAAAAAATGGTGATTGCTGTCAGTTGACAACAAAAGTGGTGGGCTACTGTGTCTGGATTTTCTCTTCTTTTTTCTTCCCATGGAGACATTCACATCTGTATTCTGGCCTAACCAGTCTCACAAGGAGGATTTACAATTCCTTTCTGTTTTCTTCAGGTCTTTTCAGATGCTAAAAAAACATTCTCAGTAGGCGATTAGTTAATCCTAAAAGACAGGCAATCAATCTCAAGAATAGGAGTTGGGTTTAAGGTTAATGTTCCTGCTATCAATTTTGGAGACAGAGAGTTAGAGACAGCAAGTTAGATGATTTATATTTTTCTGTGAGATAGTTCATTGGCAAAGTCATCCTTTCACTTCCTGAAGATAATTTAGAATTATAATAGCCATTTGTGAAATGTTCCAGTTGAACAAGATTGTCCATCTAAGAAGTGAACTTGATTCCCAAAGCCTCCTGAATTAGGAAGAGAGAATGAGATTCCTATTTTTTTTTAATTGGCATTCAGAAGCCTCAAAGAGACAAAAAGGATTATAAATAGCTTTTTTTTTTTTTAAAAAAAAAAAGATTCATTTTAAAAAGCAAATAAAAGCTAAAAATGCAAGATATCTCTCATACCACGGATGGTAAAACTGCTATGACTCCTACTGCTCTGCTCCATCCTACTTTGCTTGAAGGTTCAGTTTATCTACTCTGTCTGAATTGCCTTTCTTCTCTGAAAAAAACAACATTTAAACAGTTCCCTTAAGAGATAAAACCACCTGAAAATTCAGTACATAATCCTTGAATTACTGACATTAGTAATGGCTTAGGGCTAAGGTTAAAGGCTTAGGGCTAAAGTTAAAGAATTTCCTAAACCTAGTGTTGACCTAAAGAAAGAAACTGAGGCAAAATTAATATAGATAGTTTATTTGGGCCAAGGTTGAAGACTGCAGCTCAGGAAACCCAGGGAAGTGCTCCAGAGAACAAAGGAGGGGCTCAAGTTGTTAAAGAAAAAGGGACAAATCAGGATAGAAGGCATTATAAAAGTTGTTTGTCAAGAATTCTCATTGTTTTATAGAAGTAACATTGATTAGTCATTGGCTATACACTGGTAAATTACAGGATATGAGTTATGGTATCCAGCATACGATGTTGTCAGATAAATTTATGGCTACTTTGTGGCACGCTCGGTCCAGAGTCCATAAAACAGGTGTCTATGAGATAGTTACTGTACTTAGCTCAAGGCGGACTCAGTCCAGAGTCCATACAACAGGTGTCTATGAGATAGTTACTATACTTAGCTCAAGGCAGAAGTGAGATAAGACAGTTATACTATCACATTTTAATGTCTCTCTGTGCCTCGTAATTTAAAGGGGAATTGCATTTCTCAGATAAAGAAAATTATTTTCCTTCTTACTAGGAAAGACTCTCAGAAGTTTTCTGAAAAATTCAAGATCTTAATTAGAACCTATCACTCTGAGATATCTAATATCTACCAGTACACATGTCAGTGGGACCTGGGGAAGCCTAAAAATGGATACAAGAGGCAGAATGGCATTCTCCTGAGAATGATATCAATGACCCAACAAGTCCCACCTGATCTACTTTGGGCCACACAAATTCCCCAAATTTGCAAATGACTTTTTGAAAGTCATTTATGAAATATTTCCCACCAACACTGACTGTTCTGTCATCCAGACCTGCAGGCAAAAAAAAAAGAAAGATAAGCCTGCTACTGATTTTAAAATTTTCTTAGAAGCCTCTTTCCTGAGGCATTCTGGCTTTCACCAAACTGAGGTACAACCCAGCCAGACCTATGGTATTTTCTTTTAGCTGCCCTAATGGACTAAGGCAGATGTTAAGATAAAAAATAAGTTTTTCAGGGCCCATCATAAACGAGAAGTTAATAGAAGACCCTCGCTAAAATCTGAGATCATAAAAAGTCTCTACACTGTCAAATGAAAGTAAACCCCACCACATAGAAGGGGAGACCACAGAGAAAACTTTCCTCCTTGACCTTGATGCTAGATAAGGGGAAAAATAATACATATTCTTTTAAAATTCTTAACTTATAAGAACAACTTTAATTTTACATAGAACAGAATTTAAAGGAAAACCATTACTAGAACTTAAGAGGGACATTTCATAATCATAAAGGTTCAATTCATCAGGAAGAAACAACTGACAGCTTTTGCCTGAAGACATAACTTCAGAATACATGAAAAGAAATCAAAAGAAATAGATAAGCCCATAACTGTAGTAGAAATTTCAAGATCCCTCTGAATAATTGATAGCTCAAGCAGACAAAATATCAGCTAAAGTAGCAGCACAGTTAAAAAGTTAACCCAATAGAAAAAAATAGATCACTGGCCCCCAAACTGCAGAATACACCTAATTCTCATGTAATTATAAAATATTTACAAAAATTAGCTGTGTACCAAAGGGCCACAATGCAAGCCTCAAAAGATTTCAAATGACTGAAACTATATACAACATATGCTTGGACCACAATACAATAACAGATATTTAAAAATTACTACAAAATCCCAATTGCTTGGCAATAAAGAAATGAACAGGTATCAAAGAAATCATGATGGATATCCTGAGGTACAACAGGCATTTTATAATAAGATGCAGAGCCCAAAAGTCAAAATTTTTAAAAAAGGAAGGATAATTAATAATGAAAATTTCTGTATAGTGAGAGCAACTTTAAATAAGTTTAAAGCCCACTAGGCAAGAGAACTGTACCTTATTTAACGGATCCACAATATATACAATATAAAAAGAGGACTAACAGATCACCAAAAGGAAAAACAAATCCCACTCCAACAACAAATAGACAGTATATTAATACATCAAATCACAGAATAAAATTATAAAACAATCATATGAAAAAATGCTCAATCTCATTAACAATCAGAATTAACAAAAAATACCTGCCATTCACAGTAGGAAACATTTAGAATGATATTCTAGAATTAAAGAGGTGTGGGAAAACAAACATTCCCATGACAGAAGATCAGAATGACATGATTTTCTGTATTATGTACAAAAAGATATGTGCCAAGACTACAGCATAATTTATAATTGCAAAAAAACTTGGAAACAAACTACACCTATATTATTAATGACACAGTTCTGTATTAGAGGTATAGAGATTCCCAAGATGAGTTGTTATGTGAAAAACACATCAGAGAACAGTTTGTGTAAAATAATCCTATTTATGAAAAAGAAAATACTGAGTGGATGTGTATATACCTACGAGAGGTCTTCAAAAATGTTCATGGAAAATGTACAATCCAAGCATTGGCAACCAAGAAGTGAAAGGGATCCGATCAGAGCAAAGGCAGAAGGAAAGGCCATGGCAACAGGATTTGGGGGCACTTAAGGCATTTTGCTTATTGACTTTCTGGAGGGCCAAAGAAAGATAACATTTGCTCAGTATGAGAGTATCTTGAAAAAGTTAACCAAAGCTTTAGTGGAAAAATAGCTGGGAAAGCTTCACCATAATCCTTCTCCACCACAATGCTGCTGCTCATTCCTTTCATCAAACACAAGCAATTTTTTTGAGAGTTTCACTTGGAAAACCATCAGGCAACCACCTTACAGTCCTGATTTGGCTTCTTCTGATTTTTGTTTCCTAATCTTAGAAAATCTTTAAAGGGCACCCATTTTTCTTCAGTTGATAATGTAAAACAGACTGCCTCGACATGATTAAATTCCCAGGACCCAGTTCTTCAAGAATAGACTAAATGGCTGGTATCATCACTTACAAAAGTGTCTTGAACTTGATGGAACTCATGCTGAGAAATAAAGTTTGTATTTCTAATTTTTATCTTTTAGTTCTATTTTTTCCATGAACTTTTCAAAGTCCCCTCCTATTTGTATGTATAACATTTACTGAATGAATGCTTACTCTATGGAAGACATCATTCTAAACACTTTATATGTTTTAACTTCCTTAATCATCATAAAAATCCTATGAGGTTGATACCGTCACGACCCTCATTTAACAGATTACAAAACAGGTGTGGAGGTTGTCAGGTAACTTTCACAAGGTCACTGAGACGGGAATTAGAAGAGAAAGAATTAAAACTGTTAAAAGAAAAACCTTAAACAAATTAAATGTAACAGAGTTTAATTGAGCAAGAAAATGATTCTCAAATCAGGCAGCCCCTGAACCAGCACAAGTTCAGGCAGACTCCAGCCCTGTCACATGGAAGATTTATGGACAGAAAAAGTAAAATAATGTACAGAAAATGGAGGTGAGGTACAGAAACAGTTGAATTGGTTCCAGCTCAGCCTTTGCCTTATTGGAACAGGATTTGGACAGTTGGCTGCCTTTTACCAAAACCGCATGATTGGCATAACAGTAGGTTTCAGCCTGTTTACACATCTGGTTAGGTTACAATTCACTATGTACAGAGAACCTTTAGGCCAAAGTTAAAATATGTAAGGAGGCAGCTTTAGGCTAAACGTAACAAAACACCCAGGTGGCTTTATCCGTCATCCCACCTTTTTCCATCTTTCTCAATTTATTTCTCCACCTTCCTCCCTTCCAGTCTCCTCCCCACCCCTTTTTTTCCCTCTCCCCTCATTTCTCTTAGTAAATCTTTAAGTGTCTGTTACCCTTGGCTAGCAGGGTAGTGGGGAGATAAGTGGAAGAGAAAATAAGGTTTCACTTCTTTTCATGGTTTTACAGTTCAGAAAATCATGTGTTACTTTTTACAGAAAATTCTTAAAGAAAAGGTATCAGTGACAACTTCAGTTCAACGAGTGCTTATTTACTGTATGTTGGTGTGCCAGTAGCAGGGCCAGGAAGTTAAAGATACCACACATCTGGTTACTTTCACTCTTAAAAAAAAGTTAAAAAAACAACTTTTGGTGGAAAGAAAAAGGAAGACGACAAGGGCTGGGGAAAAAAAGGAGGCCGTATATAAAGAAAAACAATCTTGACTCCCCGCCCTCCTTTGTACTCTAACAACCCCTCCGCCCACTCTGGACTCCACGGCTTGGAGGCCGAAGTCGGAGAGAAGCGAGTTCCCCGCGGCCCCACCCTGGAGGGCGCCACTCTCCAGCTGATGACTTTGCAGTTCCAGCGGCTGTGCACTTCCAAGTGTTCCCGAGCCTCTCCCAGGAGACAGAAAGGGGGCGTGGGGTGGTGGGGAGGGCGACTCGGCCTCGCTCTCGGCGGGCGTGCAGCCTCCAGCGCGGCTGCCCTCTAGCGGCGGCGACGCGGGAATCCCCAGCTCCAGCCCGGGGACTGGGAGGGTGCAGGAAACGAACCCTGAGCCGCGGTTACTCCGAGGGCCGTTTCCCGCTGACTTCAGCGGAGGTTGTGCCACAGCTGTGCCTGGCAGCCCCGGGGTGGAGGGGAGGGGCGACGCGGCCCGCGCCCGGGTTCCGGACCTCGGCTCCCTCCGGGCGGCGCGGGCGGTTTTCTCCGCGCACTCGGGCTCGCGGAGGGCGCGGCGGTGGGGGAGGGGCGGGGGCCTGGTCACCGTGTTTTCGTTAGAGGGTGGGGGGCAGGGGTCCCAGGGACTCCGGAAGCGGCGCTGGAAGTGGAGCGGGGACGCAGCCAGGGGTCCCAGCTGGCCCTGCGGTAGCCCTGATCTGCCCCAGAATTATTTTGATGAAGTGTGTCCTGCCCGAAAACACCCCGCAGGGCTCTGCTTCCCCTTAGCTGGGCCGCTTTACGGGCAGAGCAGCCTGAATCATGGCCAGAAGCTGAGCTCGAGGGGATCTGCCAGCATAGTGGGAGTATTAACGGGGAGGATTAATAGCGCCTACTGGCTGTCTTTTAACAGTAAGTATTAATTTTAAGAATGGAACCCAAAACTATGCTAGGCACTCTACCATACCTGAGCAATATGAAAAGTAGAGGCTGTACTTAGCATAGTGGTTGAGACCATTAGCTCCAAAGTCAGGCTGCCTGAGTTTGAATCCTGCTGTACTACTTTCTATTTGTGGATTCTGAGCTGGTTTCTTCATGTACCTTCCTTCCTTTGCCTCATCTCTGAAATTGTGTACCTATTAAAAGAGTTACAGAATATCGCATATATTTATGTAAAGTTGTTAGAGCAGTGCCTAGCACTACAGAAAGTAGTCAGTGAAAGTTAGCTTTTATTACTTTAAATATTTGACAAGTCCCTGCTTCTCCAAGACCACTATCTATGTGGCTTTATTTCTGTTATTCCTGAAAGTCTTGGCATGGCCACTTCCCAGTCTCAAGAACATGTAATCATTGCTTCTTCTGGTTTAGCAGTTTAAGATACATGGTTAGTACAAGTGACTTTTGCTTAGTGAGAAATGTGAGAGGGGTTGGAGGCTTCTTTTTCTTGAACTTTCCTAACAGCATAACTTTCTCTTAATGCCACGTTGGTGTTTACAAAAACTGGAGAGCTTTGAACAATAAACAAGTACAAGGAAACGAAAAATACATGAAAAGGGAAATGAGTGGATTTCTGCAATTGGATAGAAAAGTGACGTAAAACAGCTGGGTCTCATCTTAGAGTAAGCAGATCGTAATTTGAAGTTCTGTGTTTGTCCTGGAGTAATTGTAATTCCAATGGTACAATATATGATTTTATTACAGACTTTTTTTTTTGGTGCAGCATAAATATGATTTTCTCTTTCCCTGAGGTAGTTGCAAAATTTCTTTTTCAGTAATAATGGAAGCAATTATTTAAAGTTATCATGTTAAATTAATTAATTCAAGCAGGGCATAGCCCAATCATTTCCTAAACTTAATAATGTTATGTTTTGGAATAGACCCATCATATTAGTCAGAGTTTTCTAGAGAAATAGAACAAAAGAGATTTATTATAAGGCATTGGCTCATGCAATTTGTATGCCCAAACGTCTAACAATCAGCAGTCTGTAATCCAGAGACCCAGGAAAGCCAGAGGTATAATTCAATCTGAGCCCAAAGGCTGAAAACCAGGGGAACCAATAATGTAGATTCCGGTCTGAGCTGAAAAGCGTGAGAACTAGGAACTCTGAGTGCAAAAGAAGATCAATGTTCTAGCCCAACCAATATGGCAGGAAGAGGTGAATTTCTCTTCCCCTTTTCATTCTATTTAAACCTTCAAAGGAGTAGACATAGCCCACCCACATCTACATGGAGTAGGGCAAACTCTTTACTCTTTCCATGGATTCAAATGCTAAGATCATCCAGAAACACCCTCTATACATGTCCGCATATAAAATTTAATCTGAGTATCCAGTGGCCAGTGAAATTGACATATGAAATCCACCATTCTAGGTGTACCCCTTATCAATTTGGCACCTATATGCATGTTCTTAAAATATACTTAGTGTTACAATAAAGACAAAACAAGGTTATAATTTCACATAACATAATAAGATTATCCTGAGCACAATTGAAAACTAATCCCTTCCCCAGAAGAGGAGGTAAAATCTTTGGTGATTTTTATTCTTCTCCTTGCTATCCTGTAACTTAAATACTATGATGTAAATTTTAAAATATTTAAACACTGTGATATAAAATCAATAACATGTTACATGACAAATTAAGAAAATAAAACAAATATACACATTATGCACAGGAAAATGATTATGTCAATTACAGTCCTTATTTCTTTAACTGGTCATGTGTCTATACTGATATTTGTTTTGTAACTATCCCCCCCCTTTTTTTTTTGAGACAGACTCTCTCTCTGTTACCCAGGCTAGAGTGCCATGGCATCAGCCTAGCTCACAGCAACCTCAAACTCCTGGGTTCAAGCAAGCCTCTTGCCTCAGCCTCCTGAGTAGCTGGGGCTACAGGCATGCACCACCATACCCGGCTAAATTGTTTTTACAATTTTTGGTAGAGATGGGGTTCTCACTCTTGCTCAGGCTGGTCTTGAACTCCTGAGCTCAAGCGATCCTCCTGCCTCAGCCTCCCAAAGTGCCAGGATAACAGGTGTGAGCTCCCACGCTGGGCCTGTAACAACCTTCATCTACTACCCTTTCTGTATTCCCTATGATGCTTTCAACAAGCTCCTCAGGTGGTGCTGGTTCTTTGCCCGATGGAGTCACCCAATCATTCATTCCTAAAGGGGCTGGGCCATTGTTAGTCTTCCCTGGATTGGATTGTAGTTTTCTGTTCTCTCTAATCACAAAACATGGTAATACTGAGAGATGCCTTATGAGTCTTCCTGTATTCCAGCATATTCTTCCTTACCCTCATTGTGGAGTACTAGTCCAATTTCACCTTAATTGGGAGAATCAGTCACCCCAGCCAGCACAGTAAATGGGTTCTTTTCTTGCTGATTTCAAGGCATGGTGAGTCTAAAATGGCTCAAGAAGTCTTAACTTCCAGTTCAGTAAAATTATTATTATTACTATTGCTGTTTCTAGTTGGAAGCTGTGCTTCTTTTGGTGTGAGATTGACAAAAATAATCATGATCTTTTATATGTATAAATTTAGTCTTCTTTATATAATTCTTCACCTGATAAAACCTAAAACACTAATGTAGCTTTTAATGAAAACTTTTAGTTGACTTTGGTTACATATGTTTATTAGCATATTGTTCGCCTTATAGATTACTTCAAGAGACATATAAATTTTACTGTTTCTGCCCTTCTGGTCTGATGAAGTCCACAGCAGTTGATTTCTGACCAGTTAATGCAAACTGGGGTTACTTTTGTTCTAAGAAAATCTAGTAAGTTAAATCAGTAACACAAACATATTTTTGGATTTATCCCAGGGTCAGGCAAACCCTTGCTGAATTATTCAACCATTGCTAAACTGGTTAAATATATTGTCAATGAAAAACAACCCAAAGTCTTTGAAATAATTTAAAGAAGTTTTTTTTGAGACAAATATGTTTGAACATGGCACCGAGAGCCATGCCCAACAAGACTTGAGCAAATGCTCTCACCAGGGTTGGATTATAGTTTGGTTTTATACATTTTAGGGAGACAGGAACTATATGTAAAGTCATAAATCAATACATGGAAGGTATACAATGGTTTGGGCCAAAAAGGCAGGACATCTTGAAGTGGGAAATTACAGGTTATGAGTGGGTCATTACAGGATATGAGTGGGTTTAAAGATTCTTTTATTTGTAATTTGTTAAAGAATTGAAGTTTTGCCTAAAACCTTGGAATGTTTTAAGTTAAGATAAGGAAGTCTGTTAACCAGAGACAAGCCACTGGACATATACAGAGACTCAAATGATCTGTTAAGTAAATTGATGACCTGCAGGTATGATTTAAGTTTTATCTTGTATAGCCTTAGCATGTTAATAAGTTACAAAGGATATCTTCAAGAAGGGAGAGGGGAATTCATGAGGCATGTATGACCACCCTTCTCATGGCTAGGCTAGCAACTCAGCTTTAGGGTATTTTTGGGGTCCTCTGGCCAAGAAGGGGGCCATTGAATCAGCTAGAGGCTTAAGATTTTATTTTAGGTCACAATTTAAAATTGTAAGGTGAATATTGCAATGTTCTTAAGAATTTTACTAATTATGAAATTTTCTGCTTGAAGTCAGCAGTGATAAAAAATAATGTTGAAACAAAGAATAAGGAGGTAGTTTCTTCCTGGGAATACTAGATTTTAGTTGAGGGTGTAGAGAGATCAGGTAACGTATATAACATTTAGGATTGCTCAGTGGGAGTTTATAAAAGGACAGCCAACAATGGAGTGCACCTGGAAGGGAAAGGCTAATTTGGATTAGTGTGTGGGTCCAAGGTAAAAGAGTTGGGTAACAGAGTTTTTGCCTGATGTGCTAATTGCAATTAACAGGCTTGAAGAGGGTTGGGATCTACAATAGACCAGAGAAAGTAGTGGCTGGACAGTATAGGAAAGACTAGAATGGGATCAAGGCACAGGAAGGCAGAAATATTGAATAGAATATTATTGTTATTTATGTTTCTGTGGAAACAACCAAGTACAAAGTTTCACTTGGATTGTCAAGGTGCTACAGTTATGCAAACTCTGGAGAGTGGGTTCTGTGGTAAAAAAAAAAAAAAAAAAACATGTCTTGATGCAAAGAACAGAGTGTCAAGCCCTCTCAAATTTGCTATTCAAGTTGGGCAAAACAGGTCCACAGGACCTGGAATTTGCAGAGATAATTGCAATAGTGTGCCCTGAAATTAACCTTTCCTGCTCATCTGTTGGACCATCCCTAGAGCCTGGCTGAGAGGCTGGGCACTGAACTACATACTAACTTTAGGCTGCATAGGTTGCGAAGACTGTTTTTAGCTTGGTTAACTTTTGGGGTCTTTAGGCTCACATTTTACTTCTTGGCTTTCTGCCTCATTGGACCCTCTCCCCAAAGGCTTTTAGAAAGTGTTCACCATCTTGGGCTGACCAACAATGTCTAAATTCCTATTCAGAAAGAAACACAGTAAGAGAAATGGGGTAGATCCTAAAGGGCTTAAATGACTGGATAAGTCAGAACTAGATGTATAAAAATGAATATCTGTGAATGGGAATGTGTGGTTATAGAATATCCTGTTTCAACAGTTGTATTGGACCTATAAATGTATAGACAAACTATTAATATCAGGTCTTCTTTTTCAGAACTATTTAAATCATGAACCAAAAAAGTAAGTAATTTGCTCTGTGTTTAATTTCCTCCCTATAATATTAAATCTTTTATTAACTTGTCCTTTGTTATTTTTTTTAGTTAATGAAAGACTATTATTTGTATCTGTGTTTCCCTATTGTAAGTCCTAATGTTTAGCACTTCTAAAAACTCTGTAAGATATAAATGAGACCATGGAACTCACTCTTCTGCTTAAAATCCACCAGTGCTTGCCAGTCACACTTGGAACAAAATACAAACTCCTTACTAAGGGCTTCCCTAGATGAACTGCTTCCTGTTGCTTTACTGACAGTCATTCCTAGTCTTTCTGTCTCTTATGATATTCTTCTTTCACAAACATGCCAAATTCATTCCAAAATCAGGGTTCTTACATTTGCTTTTCCTTCCTCATGGAGCATCTCTCAACAGATCTTCACATAAAGCTTTCCTCTTCTCATCTTTTAGATTTCAACATAAATTATATCAGACTAAAGTAACTGCCTTGTACTCTGTCCTCTCTCCCATGTATTTTATCCATTACAACAATATGAAATCTTTTTTTAAAATTTATATTCTTTCTCTCAAAAGTTGACTAAGTTCTCTGAGAGCAGATTGACTTTTGGATAGCTGTATCCTCTGAGTCTACAATGGAGTCAGTCACACTGTAGATCATCTGTATATATTCACTCATTGTGGAAGGAATAAATGATAAAAACTGTATTTAAATGTATTTGTATGTGATTTAATCTGTTTGCCAAGTCTTAGTTTTTAATGGTGTATGAGCCTGCTATCAATGTTCCAATTAAAGGTAATGCCTATTATAAGTATTAAATTTTGCATGGCTTTTAGTGTTAAAGTATTGTGGAACACAGTCTCTTGAAATCATATCCCATTTCTATGGAACCACTACTCTGAACTACACAAATAAGTTTACAAAGTTTAACTGCAATGCACATTTGCAAGGAACATAAAAATTACATTTATTAAATCTCTTCCTCTATTCTGCTTAATAAATAATTTTTACTGTTATAACTTTTGCCTTCCTTTGTTCCAGAGAACTGAGGATGCTAAAATTATAAAATTAAATTTTATAACCTAAATATCATAATCAGTGTTTTAAGAAAAATATTGAGAGGAACTTAGGACACAGTGGATTAAAACCCCAGGCAAACTGTTAACCCAGACAAATATCTGGAACCTATAAGAAGAAATGACATGTTTTTACCACTATACCAGGGTTGCTCAACTGTGGCACTGTAATATTTTGGGCTGGATAATTCCTTGTTTTCAGAGGGATGTTCTGGGCATTTTAAGATGTTAGGCAGCATCCCTGGCTTCTACCTAACAGATGCCATTATCATCCTCCCCTTTAGTTGTGACCAAGAAATGCATCCCTAGACCCTATTGATTAGTGCTTTGGGATGGGGAATGGCAAAACCTCTCCTACTTCTGTACATATAGGAGGTGCCATTTATTAGAATTCCAGAATTATCACTTTTATCATGTGCTTTGGTACTAAAAATGCTGGCTCAAAGCCTTTATTTCAGGCCTGCCTCATGCCATCTCTCTTTCCCATGAAGGCATGCCAGAATCTTTACGTAGGTGACTCTTTATCATGGTTGGTTTACTATCATTTTCTCAGGTATTAAAGTGTATTTTCTAGCACAGTTTTGAATGGTGAGGTTTAAGGCTGTGGGCCAACTCTATTCACAGCCCACTACCCTCAAAATGGAAGTAGATAGGAAACCATGGATATTTCATTGAAAAATCTCTAAAGATAAAAGCACATGTTAACCGTCACAGATACAGGATTTCTGACATGAGAAGTCAGTTTGTAGATAGCTGGGGTAATCCTAAAAGGGTTGATGATTTTTTCTGTGCACTTACAAATTATTTTACCTGTTGCTATTTCAGGACCCCCAGGACATACTGGATCCCATGGGCCCCAGGCTGGCTACCCAGTCCCACCAACTAGCTACACGATCCTACCAGCTGTCTACCCAGCGCCACCACCTGGCTATTTACATGCTGGCCCAGCTGTTCAGAACCAGCCAGGTAGACCTGCAGTGGTACCGTGGGTGCCAGCACCACCACTTCCATTAAACTGTCCACCTGGATTGGAATATTTAAATCAGGTAATTTTAAATATATAAAATATTCATGAAAAACAAAGCTGTGCTTCCAGTTTACTTACCAGATTAATTATGGTTAAATAATTACTTATTTACTTACTGTTATCAAGTAAAGTCAGAAATGGTAAACAACATGTTCTGTTTACAGATCACTAATTCTTCTAAGTTAAGTTCATTTTTAATCAAAATATGAATGTCATAGGTAATTGTTTTCTATGATCTTGAATATAATATATTAATAGTCAAAAGCAAATATCTATTAAGCACTATTTTCTAGACTTTGTCCTAGTATATCTTGCTCAATGATAAAAACCTAAGGAAGTAGGGCTTGCTTTTTAATCCTCGTACCTTTATTCTGGGTCTTGTGCTTTTAAATTTTATTACTGAATAATTTCCTTGACATGTGAAGGAAACTTTCAGTAAATTATAGAGTTCAGCTTTAGTACATGGTACCCGAAAAAGAGTTAATATTTTGTGTGTCATGTGACTTATCTTTTTTTATAATTACTAAAATCACATTTTTACGATATTACTTCTGTTCTTTGGAAGATTCAGTTTTACAAATGCCAACAATAAGGGGAAAAGAAGTCCTGGATTTTGCTATACAACATGATAGACTTCCTCAGCAATGTGAGATTTAATATTTGGTTTGTGTTAGAGATCAGGTGGGTAAAATAGGAATATAAAGTTTTTGTAGGTCTAATCTATCAACACATATTTCTATGATGTTCAATTAGTCAATGAATTCTCTCTCCTACACTCTCTCTAATTTCCCATAATGTACCTGGGCAGTGTACATTATAAAAATATTTAGTAATCCATATTTTTCTAAGAAATGCCCTAAATAGGTTTTTTAAAAAATCAGGGTCTCAAAAAATATGTCAAAGATGTTATCACTTACCACACAAATGATGATATTAAGTACACTTGAAAAGAATAATTTTCAGACTTGCAGAAGTGGTAAAATGGAGTAAAAAAATATTTATACTTCATAAGCCTCATTTAGAAGGAACATTATTTTCTAATTTTTAAAGAGATTCTAGTATAAAGTGGATTGAAATAAATTTTCCCACTTTAATAGTGAATGCTCTCAATAGACATACAGTATTTTTAATGAAAAATATGTTAACTATAGTTTTTACACTAAAAAGTAATATAAAATATTATTAAAATTTGATAATTATAATTGTTGACAATTGAATATATGCAGTGTTAAAAACATGAATATTAATTTCGTTGGCTAAAAAACATTTAACATACAATTTAATTTTCTTTTTACTATGATAGTTAGATCTGTTACTGATTCATCAGAAAATGGAACTTACAGAAGGTATGTGTTCATTGTATTAATCTTATTTCTATAAAGAAAAGAGATTTAAGCAGATAAAGACACATCACATACCACAAATATAACACACTGGATAATGTGCTGTGGTAAACCTGATTACTTACAAATGTCTTTCTTCATAATGATGAAATCAGCAGTTCATTTCTGAAAGTTAGTAATCAAATGGTAAAATACAGTTGGCCCTCCTTCTCCTTGTGTTGTATAGGCATGGAGTTAATCAACCATGGATCACCTATATTAAAACAAAATTGCATCTGTACAGAATATGTGCAGACTTTTTTTCTTGTCTTTATTTCCCCAAATAATCCAAATATAAGAACTATTTACATTGTATTTGGCATTATTACTAAAAGTTCAGTACTTCTCCCTGCGGCCGAATGAAGAATGAGGACAAGCGGTTTGAGGAAAAGGAAAGAAAATTTTATTACCTTGCTGGCAAGTGAGAAGAGTGGCAGGTTCTCATCTTAAAGAACCAAAAGAAATTCTGTAAAAAAGACATCTGCACTAGAATGTTCATAGCAGCATAATTCACAATTGCAAAAATGTGGAAACAACCCAAGTTCCCGTCAATACATGAGTGGATTAATAAAATGTGGTATATGCATATTATGGAGTTCTATTCAACCACAAAAAATAATGGTGATATAACACCTCCTGTATTATCCTGGATAGAGCTAGAACCCATTCTACTAAGTGAAGTATCCCCAAAATGGAAAAACAAGCACCACTTGTACTCACCATCAAACTGGTTTTAATTGATCAACACTTAAGTACACATATAACATTCATCGGGTGTCAGGCAAATGGGAGGGGGGAGGAGGAGATGGGTATATACACACCTAATGGGTGTAGTGCACACTGTCTGGGGGATGGACACACTTGAAGCTCTGACTCGGCTGGGGCAAGGACAATATATGCAACCTAAACATTTGTACCCCTATAATATGCTGAAATAAAACATAATAATAAAAAAATCACCCCCTCTTTAAGCAGAAATACAGGGCTTTTAAAGGAGTTTTCAGCTTTGAGCTATTGCTGTTTAACTATAGCATCTCCTGTGTAGATGATCTCGTGACCTCTGGCAACTCTGTTGAACCATCTGCTGTAGTTTAACCACTTCTGTATGGTGCTCACTGGCTGCGAAACCTTGCCCACAGCCGGCACTCATAGTCCACAAGATAGTTTGTGCTGTGGATTGACGACAAATCCGTTTTGCTCTTGTGTGATGAGGAAAGCTTTAAAGCACTGAAAGCTTGTTTTACTTTACAGGCAGCTTTACTTGTAATGTAAATCAGAATAGGTAACATATACATATATGTTTTCATTTTGTTATTTTTAAATGTTCACAGTTTTATTTTGATAAATGAAAAATTAGAAAAGTCATATCACAACTGTCGGCTAAAGTCAATGCTCGGCTGTGCACCTTCATGTTACAGCTGTTGGCTAAAGTCGACACTGGGCCGTGCGTGTTCATTTGTGGCTGTCGACTATAGTTGACGCTCGTACTGAAGTGATTAAGGTACTAGAAAACAAAGAACATTCATTTGCTTCTCTTATTACTGGCCTCAGACAGAATTCAGGTTTTAATTCCCAAAGAGAGTGAAGGGTTTTAAAGAAACAACTCGTAAAACATTTTGCCCTTTTTCAGACCCTTCTTTTACAGTAGTATAAGTAATCTATAGATTATTTAAAGTGTACAGGAGGATGTGCACAAGTTATATGCAAATATTATGCCATTCTATATCAGGTACTTGAGCGTCCTGGGATTTTGGTATCTACAGGAGGTTCTGTAACCAATCCCCCTGCCCCCCACACTCAGTAATGGCTGTATCATTATGATGGGTATCTTTCCTTATGTTATCACTCTAACTTAGAAGGAATACAATCAAGATTTCTCACTTTTGCTTGTGTCTCTATAAATCACTTTAATGATTCAATCATTTTACCTGCCTTCTACCACTGCAGTTCTCTTCTCTCCAATTTGTGATCGCATTGAAAATGGCATAGAATCACATATAACAGTTTAGTTACCTTAGTACATTTCCATAGCAAGTGAACTTTTTGAATTTGGATGGGAGTGTTTTGGAAAATTATTGTTCATACCTACAGTTTCTTTTGGAAGTCCAGATGACCCATATAAAACCTTTGTTCCATGGGCTGTAGATTACCAGTTTGGATGCAGGGGTACTGGAGTGTTGAAGGATGCAGGCTTGGCTTCGTAGAAGAGCACTGCTACTCCTGCTGAAGGGCTGGATTCTACCAGATGCTTTCTTGGGTCCAGTGTTCCCTAGGTGTAAAATTAGACTTAGGAAGCTACTAAATGATTCAGAATAGCTGCCAGGGGAATGAGACCCTGGGTAGATTTATGAACCATTATCTCTTCTTTCTAGATATAATGAAAATATTCCTGCTAGGTTTAATGAAAACTGCTGATTTTTAGAATATATCTGTTAAATCTATTTTCACCTATCTGTAGTTTTTTTCACTGGTAGAAACTGGAACATGAATTGTACAAACAGAGAAATAGATTATGTTAAAATATATTGTCAATGGATAAGAAGCCAAACTCTTTAAATAATTTAAAAAGGTTTATTATGAGACAAATTTGAGGACCATGGCATGGAGCCATGCTCAAGAAGCTTTGAGCAAGTGGACTTGCTGTGGTTGGGTGACAGTTTGGTTTTATATGTTTCAGGAAGACTGGAATTACACGTAAAGTCATCAATCCATACATGGAAGGCATACATTGGTTTGGCCTGAAAAGGGGGGACATCTCAAATTGGGTCTTACAGATTATAGGTGGGTTTAAAGACTGTTTGCTTTGTAATTGGCTAAAGAAATGAAGCTTGGGCCGGGCGCGGTGGCTCAAGCCTGTAATCCTAGCTCTCTGGGAGGCCGAGGTGGGCGGATCCTTTGAGCTCAGGAGTTCGAGACCAGCCTGAGCAAGAGCGAGACCCCATCTCTACTATAAATAGAAAGAAATTAATTGGCCAACTAATATATATAGAAAAAATTAGCCGGGCATGGTGGCACATGCCTGTAGTCCCAGCTACTTGGGAGGCTGAGGCAGCAGGATTGCTTGAGCCCAGGAGTTTGAGGTTGCTATGAGCTAGGCTGACGGCACGGCACTCACTCTAGCCTGGGCAATAAAGTGAGACTCTGTCTCAAAAAAAAAAAAAAAAAAAAAAAAAGAAATGAAGCTTGGTCTAAAGGCTTGGAATGTTGTAAGTTAAGGAAGTCTGTTAATCACAGCAAGCCATGGCTATATATATACCAAGACTCAAGTGATTTGTTATGTAAATTGAAAACCTGCAGGTGTGGTTTAATCTTTGTCTTACATAGCCTTAGGCCTGTTAATGAATTACAAAGGATATCTCCAGGCAGGCAGGGGGCATGATGAGGCATGTCTGACCTCCCTTCTCATCGCCAGCACCTCAGCTTTAGAGTATTTCTTGTGTCCGTTTGGCCAAGAAGGGGTCCATTCAGTTAGTTAGGAAGGGTTTATTATTTTATTTTAGTTCATAATGTAATTGTCACCTATTACATTTAAATTGGTTATAATGTATATTATTAGATATTTATAATGTTTTGGTTTTGTGTAGTTTCTCTATATTAAATTTTCTCTGGAAAGGAGTATTCTGTTTTTTGATAATTTTTATACTAAATTATTTAAAATACTTTATTATTTGGTATGCATTATTGAGATTTTAAAATCCAAAAGACCAGACTCTATATATTATATAGCACTGTATTTATATTTTTTAGACTTATAAGTTTTAGGCATATTTGTGCAATATATATGTTTCATTGTGAAATAAAAATTTCATGGTTAGCACTTTCATGGTTACCACTTAATTCTTGAATTAAGTGGTCTTTAATTGTTTTCTTTTTTTTTCTCAAATTGAAACTTTATATTATTTTTTAACATTATGAGTAATATGAAAAGATAAAGATTATTCGGTTTATTTTTAGCATGTGGGACCAGGACAAGCACTTACACCTTCCTCCAGTTGAAAAATTAATAGATGCTAAAGATATAACTGTAGAATTCTTTTGTTTGTTTTCATTTTTCAAGTAATGGTAAAGAGACTTTGAAATTATATAAGCCCATTTATCTCATTTTACAGATAAATAAGTTTAAGATTTTCAAGATTAAGCTACATAATTAAACAATTAGATGGATAATAGATGCCCTCTCAGGAATCAATCTCATATTTTTAATTAGTTTTAAAATATTTTCACAAACATTTGACTGTGGTAAATATTGAAGCCAAGTATAGTTTCTATGAAAGTAGAGTCCAGGGCCTGTCTGAGTCCCACTACAGACACTTAAGAGAGTTTGTGGTGATATAACTTGTTAACTTAAATAGTAAGCCACAACACGTAACACAGAGAATTGCCTGAAAAAAAAAATGCAAAACTGTTTTCTGCCTCTTTGAAGCTTCCCCCACTCATTTTGGGAACTGGAGCCTGCATCCTCAGGCCAGACGAGGCAAGGAAATGTCTTTTCTTTTTTGCACTGCAGGGGACAGCCCAGCAGCAGAGGCATCCTAGCAGAGGTCCAGGTGGTAGAGTTCCCAGCAGATTCTGGAGATAAAAGGATCAGGGCCATCAACTGTAGTTGAACAGCAATTGCCTGAAGCTGAATGGCTTCCCTTTAAAAGCTCTGTGTTTCTGCTTAGTTTTAGGATGATGGCATCATAGACAGTAGTCTCCATCCTCCTCATTTGCCAGAAAATTAATAAACTTCTCTTTCCTTCTCCTCAAACTACTTGTTCTTGTTATTCTGATGCAGCTTCGAGGACAGGTGCTGAGCTTTCAGTAACAAGAAAACAAGAGTCACACTCAGTTGAGGTTTATTAAGCTAAGATTTTTAAGGAGGCACCTGGGAAAAGTACAGTCTACAAAGTCTGTTGTGAACTAGGCTCTCCTCAGAAGGTTTTGAGAATTTTGCATTTAAAGGAAAAAGGGTACACAGAAAAAAGGAGAGCAGTGAAGGAGGTGAACAGTGAGGCAATTGATGGTAATGTCATGAAGTTCTAGTTGGTACTCAGAAAATATACATAAGATAAGATGAACATTCAAAAAAGGGGGTAGAGGAAAGAGTCAATGCTGTGATCTCAGTGTGGGTAGAAGAGTGATCGTATCTCTTCCTTGGTTTGCATCTGTGGAGATAAACTTGTAATCTGCTATAGTCCTAAGGTTATAATCCTCATGCACTCATTTTATAGGGGCTATATATCTTGAAGGGTATTTTAGAGCTGAAGGAAATAAGAAATATTTTAGCCCAAAATACATTTCTTTGAGATATTTTGAGATGGCTGTGGGCAAACAGAAATAATACTATACAGCTGTCTAAGTGAGGAGCTGCGGGAGAAATTTGCTTCAGTAGAGAATCTCTGTTAAATGCAGCCAGGCCCTGACTATTTGATCTGGGACAGGTTTGCCAAGAGTCTGACACCCTAAAAGGTCTGAACAAAAACATTTTCCTGAGAGCTGTTATCATGACGTTTATGTGTATAATAAGACCACCTTGCCAGCCAGGCATTCTTTCTCCCTTCCATACCTTGTCCACCAAAAAGAAATGCTGTTTATTCATTTTCTAAGCCCTTTTGTCAGGTTTTAGTTTGAAATGTCAGTTTTTAGTGCACTCTTGGCTGAAGAATGACCAGACACACCAAAGTAAGACAAACATGAAAATGAAGTTTATTGAGGAGAGAAAGATAGGATTATAGGGCAAAAGCAAGATATTGGTTTACAGAGCATGATGCATACACACATACGACCAGACCCATTGTCACAGCAAAGTGAGAGCAAAATGAAGGGTACAAAAAAAGGGGTTTGGTTATGGTCTGTATCTTGCTTTATAGTGCCTGAATTGGGACCTCCCGAGTGGCTCAGATGTCACCATAGAACCACTTTGACTGGATAGTTGGGAGTTGCGTTACTATGCATGCAGTTTGTTCTAGGTCAATTTCTGGACTCTATGATACCTATGCCGCTTGGCCTATGGGCTAGAGAGTCCTCTGCATTCTTTTGCAGCTGGTGCACTACGTTCTGATTGGCAAATTCATGGATTTCCCTCCTCCCCGAGGTATGGTGGTAGTTCAGTGGGGTATTAGGATGGAGCAGGACCAAGATGCTGGCAACAGCACTGAGTTTTGTCCCTAGGAGACCTGGAATCTATCTACCTCTAAAACTTTCATTTCTTAAAAGAAAACTCCTTTACCTCACTGAGGAGAGGATGGCAGTGCTTGTGCAACTCAGTTCTTAGGCTCAGTTCTCTCTTTTGCCATAAGGAATTTTGGGGCATCCTGAGATTTTTATTTTTCCTTACATTGTGAAGGACATATCTGTATCATGCCCTCTGTAAACAAATTTGTCCATTCATTGTTTGTTCCTGGCTCTAAACAAGGAAAGGTTTCCAATGTTTGGATCAATATGCCAAGCCCTTTGGTAAAATATCATGTGGGTGTCAACATTAAGCATCCTTCTGTTTCCCTCATGAAGAGATTAACCCATCTAAGGTGCAGAGTTCACTTAAGATGTCTGTGGTCTAGATATTCTATGAGTTGAAGGTCTGGTTACCAAACACCCCCTGTCCTTATCTGATACCCATCTCCCACTTCTGCACTACTTGTGAGCTAAGTAAGCAAGGGTGCCCTGAGCCCAATGTGATATTATAATTCACCTTCCATTTTCACTTTTTCCCTTAAGATACCACATTAAGAGTAAGCCCTCTTATTGCCTTCATTAAAATACATTATAAAAAAGACAAGTATGGTTTATGAAACAAAATCTCAAACCACTTTATTTAATATATTTTGTAGATCATAAACATAGCAATCTTCTTATATTCCCCTCCATAATGCATGAAAATTTTATCAAAACTACAAGGAGGTTTTGTCCTAGGTCCAGTTATTCATTGCCGAAAAAGATCCAATTATTGAGACAAGGGAATTTTTAATATGAAAGATGTCTTGATGGGAGAACATAGAAGCTGCTTCAAATACATTTCCTCTAGTAACAGAGATCATGGGCTTTTTAAGGAGAGGCCACATGCCTTGTGGTAGATCCAGGGTGATGATGAATCTTGGTGTCAAAAAGTCTGCCCTGGGGCCTTCAGAATCTCAACTCTTTTGTCTTGCAGAATATCCACCATTTCTGGGAAACAACTCAAAAGGTCAAGTAGTTAGTTGAGAGAGAGGATTATAAAAAAACATATGGGGGTCATTGAGATTTGTTCATGGAGCCAGTTATAAAAATTCTACCAGATAAGTGGATGTTTTATCCATACACCTAGCACCAATGTTTCAACCTGTAGCATCTCCCTCACTTTAGCAAGAATGTCTGCCTTTCTGACAGAAGTCTATGGAATTAGGAAGATATGACTTGTTTGTTTTCTTTTCCACGTCTCAAGAGAGAACTCCTAATTTGTTGATACCTTCATAGACTCTCCTTTGCTTTTGCCTTTTTTTCTGGTCTGGATCATCTCTAAACACCTTTCTTTTTCCTTTTTCCTATGCTCTTTGAAATATCATCTAAATCTGATATAGCTAGATATTATAATATCTTAGAATAGAGTTAATGTTTTTTAGCATAAAGGTGACTGATTTCCTCTTTTTGTTTTTAGTCGTATTCGGTTTTGAAAGCAATAATGTGTATGAAATCAAGGACAGGTTTGGACAGAGGATTTACATTGCAGCAGAAAATACTAATTTTTGTAACCGAAATTGCTGTGGGCCATCTAGATCTTTTACTTTGCACATTCTTGATAATATGGGTCGAGAAGTCATAACTTTGAAGAGACCACTAAGATGTTCCAGCTGTTGTTGTCCCTGCTGCCTTCAGGAGGTCTGTGAGCAACTACCAGGGCAGTATGTAAAGTAATTCAACAAGAATTTTCACCCTTTCATTGACTCTATATAATCAAATGAGATTTAAAGAAAAATGAATCAACGAGTTATACATTTAGTTTTCTGAGTAAATTATATAGGAAGGAAGGCAAGTGGACAATAGCAAAGGGATAGCCCCAAGTCTCTGAGTAGTCTTCCTTCTGGGGATGATCAACAGGTCTGAGAGTTGTTGACATTCAAGAAAAGGTCAGATAGAGAATGCCTGTCAAATCACTTATTGCAAATGACTATGAGAGATATGGCCAAAGCCAGCAGAGTTACACCATTGAGAATATCCTAAAATACTCTTCTAGGAGCACATGGATAGAAGAATGAGGGAAAGAACAGATGTGTTCACCTCACAATTTTGGCCTACCTACTAAGGGATAAACCAAGGAAAATCCCTCTCCAAAAAATTATATTTCCTGTGTTTTTCATTTCTCATTTTTCAAATAAAAACTTACATTACCTTGTCATCTGTAATGGGGACACTTGAGGTGAGAGTATCTTCACCTCTGTAAAAACCAGCTGCCTCTGTTTCATATTATTTGGCAGCCTAGAGAATATGGATTTCAGGAGAGACACCAAAGCACAGAGAATTTATAGCGAAGTTGGCTTTGCCTAGATCCCATTGGCTGGAGTCTAGCTGTGCCTGGATAACTCAGTCATCCCATGAAGGTTCCTGTGAGAGCATGACACAGATAAAGATACAGGCACATAGTTATTTATAATCTAATACTGTACTTATTTTGAGAGGATAACTGAAGTTATTTATAATGAAATACTGTGTTTTCCATTTAGGTTAGGTTTTATTATGTAGTCATAAAAATACCGGAAGAAAAACTGAGTATTTGATGGGAAATTCCCTGCAACTTGAATGCCATATTAACATACATTACACTATTTAGTCTTTAATAAAGGTCCTAGGAAGTCCTCATTTACAGATGAGCATACCTTGACACTCTCAAGGTTTCACAGCTAATAAATAGCAGAGCCCAGATTTCAGTACCATATTCTTTTTATTATAGCACCATTGGCACTCATATGTAAGAACTGTACCAGTGGTCAGTGTTCTCTTCATATATATAAGCCACTGTTTTTAAAGGAGTTTAAGAAAATAGTTTCTTAATAATTTAGATGTGTAAGGATGCGTTGTGAATTAAGTGGCATTTAGAACATTGTCTGGGATTTAGAAGGTACTCAGTAAATGAGAGCTCTTATTGGACATTTTTATTATGATGATTATTCCATTTACATATATTCTTTTGTTTTTGTAGATAGAAATCCAAGCTCCTCCTGGTGTACCAGTAGGTTATGTTACTCAGATCTGGCACCCATGTCTGCCACAGTTTACAATTCAAAATGAGGAAAGAGTGGATGTACTAAAAATTACTGGTCCATGTTTTATGTTCAGCTGTACTGCAAATATTGATTTTAAGGTAAAATATGTCATAATTATTTATAGTATTTGCTTTCCTAATTTTAGTAGAATATAATTCTGCAAGATGTTACAGATGCATTAAATAAGTATTTGTGTACTCATAGCTCAAGAGGGAGACAATATATTCATATATTTGGTCAGAGAGGTAGTAATTACACTGATTAAATGTCATTTTTGATTATGGTAAATGAGAAAAGAGAAGCAGAGTTATGTCAAACAAAAATAAGTAAAATATCTAACACTTAAACATGGTGGTTTCTGTATGGTAACACTGTATATTATCCATTTTAAATTGACCATTAAACTTGTCATCTAAGTCTAATTGCCAAAGCTTGGATCCTTTCTTAATATAAAATACAGGCTGCCAGTGTTGTAGGCCACATTCAGAAGGTCTGACATCTTTGATTTCCTACAAAAAGCCCAATTATGCAAAGATAGTTTTAAGAAAGTTTGTGTAATTTGTATACTCAATTATGCTTCTCTGTGTTCTCTCCTTTGTCCCTCTATTAAATTAAGTCATTGGAAACCATAATATGTCTGTATATTTAATTCATGGAGTAATTTCATTATAGCAATTCTCCAACAGATGGCCTGGCCTTATAATCCAAATTATTTAGTTGCAAATGTTTAAAACTCTGGAGATTTTATATTTAATCTTGATTTTTTGATTCTCTTAGAAATTTAGTAAATCTGGCAGACTGGGCCCACGATTTCACAGAATGGTGAAAATATTATCCTAAAGCTGAGCAGAGCTCAGTCTGCAAGTCAACTCTGTTTCGGTGGATATACCTAGACTTATTTAGAGGGCTTTGATTTAGGCTACAGCTGGCTTCAGATCTGTTCTAGGTATGTTTACCCCAAATTTGTAGCACCAGAGGCTACCTAAGCCTGTTTACCTGAGACCAAGAGCCAGACCCAACCATTTAGCCATGTTTAAGGTCACATCTACTAATATTCCATTGGTCAAACAAGCCACAAGCAAAGCTGAATTATGAAGGAACAAGGAAATAGTTCAGATTACAATGGAAAGGAGAATGAAATGAATATTTAATGAACACTAATCCATGCTATCATGATTTCATTTTAGAAATTTAATTCAGGTTTTTTAAGAAGCCATCCACCAACACTCAAATAAAATGAATCATTGTTTTTAGTTTCCTCACATTCATTTCATTGGTGCCAACCTGAGGCAAGGGCTTCAAAGGGTATTGCTAGTAAAAGTGGTACCTTGTTCAAATTTGACAAAAATCTCGGGCACTGGGTTGACATAACCCTTACATGTACATGAATGTTGACTACATTGGGCCCCTACCTGCCCAATTGGCTAGATGTTTTTGTCAGGGCACATTCTTTTCAATTCTGTATGATGATCCTCAGCTTTCCTCGGGCAGAATGTTTACAATTTTTTTTTCTTTATTTTACAAAAAGAGAAATTTTTTACATTGGAGATTTTTTTCACCCATCTTTTATTATGTTGTTATTCACACTCCAATAGTTATCCAGTCTTACCCCAACCCTTGACCTGGGGCATTCCATCAATTTGCTTATTGGTTATTTTCCTTCACTCATAACTACCAATCTTTTATCTCTAGGCTCTTAGCATTTTATGCTTTCCAAATGACATTAGGTGGTAATAAGCCTTCCCATCATATTTAAACTTTAAGCCTATGTAAACTATCTGTGCTGATCTTAAAGGACATCTAATAGGAGTTGTATTTATTACCATCCTGATGGCTTCCAGAAATTTTATCAAGGAAACATTTCAGATTTGTATCCTTTTCTACTTAAATTTTTTGGATCAATTAAAATAATTTATTACTGTATTAATATAAAATAAAAATATGAAATGTATAGTTAAATATGGTACATAATTTTAATATAATATTTGTTTCATTTTACTCCGACTTTGAAAGTGCTCTTGTTATAGGTTTTCTAGAAATCTTTTAAGAATTTTTTTTTTTTTGCACTTTAGATTAAATCTCTGGATAAACAAACTGTGGTTGGCGGAATTTGCAAGAACTGGACTGGGATTTTTAGAGAGGCATTTACAGATGCTGACAACTTTGCAATACAGTTTCCTAGAGACCTTGATATTAAGATGAAAGCAGTGATGCTTGGTGCTTGTTTTCTTGTGGTAAGTCTATTCTTGCTGACCTTGGTTACAGATGGTTTCTCTGATATCATTCTGAAATATCAGTAAATTGTACATGTTAAGATTACTTTCTATAGTTTACAGGTTTTATACTAGAATCCCATTTAATCCTAGCTCTGAAATTCTATTTGATCCTGACACTCTGGATTCACAGGTAACTAGTTCCTGTCTGAAGAGTCTATGCATTTTCAAATGTCAAGAGAAAGACTTCATATGTTAAGGAGAGGCCCTGGTTTGGAGCATTTTTATTAAAATCTATCAAAGATCATGCTTAAGAGAAGAATTTGAATCTAGGCTTACAAGGAATAAAACTTAATGAAACACAAAGATTTCATCCTGACTCATTACTAATTTAAGTTATTGAATATAGAAATATAAACTGAAATAAAAGTATACATCCAATCAAGCCTTTAGCTCTAACTACCAATTTATAGGAAATACATGGAATAAAGCTGTGATTCTGAACTTGACTTCACATTAGAATCACCTAGAGAGCTTTCGTTAATAAAATCCTCAAATACCAGGGCATACCCCAGTTCAAAGAAGTTCATACCAGAAGTTTGCATAGTGCCCCAGGTGATTCCAAAGTGCAGTCAAAGTTGAGGATCATGAAGACAGAGCAATGGTTTTCAACCTTAGCTGGACAACAGAAACACATGAGTAATTTTTCAAACTCCCCATGTCCAGATTGCACCCAAATCTATTAAATCAAAATCTCTGGAGGTGAGAACAAGCTTTCTAGCTGTTTAGAGCTCCCAGATGATTCTAGTGTGACCAAGATTTGGAAGCACTAGATGAATATCTTAAACATTGATTTGGGGATGCAGTCAGAAAAAAAAATAGAAGGTGAGAAAATATACTACCACCACTAAAACCCCTCAACAAACCAATAGCAAGGAAAATAAAAAGAAAGAGATAAAAATGAGAGAGAGAGAGAGAGAGAGACTTGAGAGTTTTCCATGTAATACAGTTAGTTCATTGACCATGTTTGGATATTGATTTGAGCAAACCAATATAAAAAGACATTTACAAAACATTCAGGGAAATTTGAACATTGACTGGCTATTTGATGATATTAAAGACTTATAAATACTTTTAGATGTGACAATGATATTGTGGTTATGTAAAAGCAAAACAGTATCCACATCTTTTAGAGGTACAGACTGAGATATTTCAGGGGATTTGTTTTTAAATAATGTGGGTAAGAACAGGGAGGATCTAGGGCATGGTGTAACAGATTAAACAAAAGTCAAGCATCCCAAATCCAAAAATCTGAAGTGCTTTAAATCCAAAACTTTTTTGACACTCAAAGGAAATGCTTACTGTACTATTTGGGGCTTCGGATTTGGAATGCTCATCTGATAAGTATAAATACACATATTCCAAAATCTGAAAAAATCCAAAATGTGGGGTACTTCTAGTCCCAAGCATTTCACATAAGAGATTACTCAACCTGGATGGTCATGTCAATAATTATTGAAGTAAGTGAAAGGTCACTGGGACTTTATTATGCTATTTTATCTAATTTGGAATAGGTGTAATATTTTCTGTAGTAAAATGTTAAATATAACCACAGTTCTTATTTTAGTTTTCATTGACAAATAACATTATACAAATATTTATGGGGTACAGTGTGATGTTTTGACATATGTATACATTGTGGGATGATTCAATCAAACTAATTAATATACTCATCATTTTACCTACTTATTTTCTCATGATAAAAACATTTAAAATATATTCTTTTAGCACTTTTGAAGTATACATTATTATTAACTATAGTCACCATACTGTGCAATTGTTGGGAAATAGACTAAGAGATGTGAGAAGTTTCAGGGGTTTTGCAGGTCTTTGCCTTGAATCTGTGGACATGTTAGTTCACAAAATAGAAGCTGCTTCCAACAAGGGTGGCCATTGTAGGAAGATGTTTGCAAAGCAGCCTTTCTTCTCTTGCCGCAGGTCATTGCCTTGAGCTTTTTTGCAAAGCAGAAGCTTGGTTTGGGCCCTTGGCGGAGAAGGTGATTAAAATGCCTGCCCATGCTGTGAGCTAGGCTGACGCCACGGCACTCACTCTAGCCTGGGCAATAAAGTGAGACTCTGTCTCAAAAAAAAAAAAAAAAAAAAAAAAAAATGCCTGCCCAGCAGATAACGTACAGCTGGAGCTATTCTAGACTTCAAGGTTATTCCTGCTTCACTCTGAACTACATGTCTCTATGTTTGGAAGAAGTAGATTAGAGTGGAACACAGACTCAGTGTTCTCATTTTATACATTGTATGCTCAGCTAGGTCTGTTTCTAACTTAGAGTTTAACATGCTTATCTTTGAAAAATTGTATAACTATTCTTGTAGACAGAATTAGGTAAGGTTCCCCTGGAAACCTCAAAAAATGAACTGTATATGTAATTCTCCAACAAAAGACAACTATTTGCTGTACCAATAAATACTGATGTGGGACTTCATTCGGGGTCTCAGTCTGCAGGAAGCTGAGAACCCTTGACTCCCTCATCTTTTAAACTGCTCTTCGTCTCCTTCTCAATCATTTCTTTGTCTATAATATATCATTTCTTTATTTCTTATTTCCACATCCCTTGCGACGATCGTGCTTTGGGACCTGTTTGCGCTGGGAGGGTGGCCAACTCCCGGCATGCAATAGACCATTAAAGCTCAGCCCGGCTAGAGTGCTGTTGCATGGCCTCAGCCTAGCTCACAGCAGCCTCAAACTCCTGGAGTCAAGCAATCCTTCTGCCTCAGCCTCCCGAGTAGCTGGGACTATAGGCATGTACCACCATGCCCGGTTAATTTTTTCTATTTATATTTTTAGTTGTCCAGATAATTTTTTTCTATTTTTAGTAGAAACAGGGTCTCACTCTTTCTCAAGCTGGTCTCAAACTCCTGACCTTGAGCGATCCTCCCACCCCGGCCTCCCAGAGTGGTAGAATTACCAGGCGTGAGCCACTGCACCCAGCCTATGAATGTGACTGTTTTTAGATTCCACATATAAGTGAAATTGTGCAGTGTTTTTTCTGCTCCACTTATTTCATTTAGCTTAATGTCTCCCAGATTTATCCCTATTGTTACAAATAACACAATTTTTTAGGGCTATATAGTATTCTTTTGTGTAACAATGTGTAAATATACCATATTTTCTTTATTTTCATTGATTGATGGACACTTGAGGTTGTTTCCTTATTATGGCTACTATGAATAATGCTGCAGTGAATATGGGAGTGCAGATATCTCTTTGAAATGCTGATTTAAATTTCTTTGGATATATACCCTGAAATAGGATTGCTACATCATATATTCTTTTTTCAGTTTTGAGGAACCTCCACACTATTTTCCATAAGGACTGTATTGATGTATATTTCCACCAACAATGTACTAGGGTTCCCTTTTCTCCACATTCTTGCCAACATGTATTTTTCATCTTTTTGATAATGGCCACTATAACAAGTGTGAGGTAATAGCTCATTGTGGTTTTAATTTGCATTTCCCTAATGAATAATGATGTTAAACATTTTTTTTTTGCATATATCTGTTGGTCATTCCTATGCCTTTTTTTGAGAAATGTCTGGGTATGTACTTTGTCCATTTTTAAATTTGGTTATTTGTTTTCTTGCTATTGAGTTGTTTGAGTTCCTTATATATTTTGGATTTTAGCCCATATCAGAAGTATGATTCTCCAGTATTTTCTCCTGATGAACAGGCTGTCTCTTCACTCTGATAATTATTTCCTTTGCTATGAAGAAGTTTGTCAGTTCCCTTTGTCTCTTTTTACTTTTGTTGCATGTGCTTTTGGGGTTATATCCAAGAAATAATTTTCTAGACCAATGTCCTGGAGACTTTCCCCTATATTTGTTTTTAGTAGTTTTATAGTTTCAGGTCTTACATTTAAGTCTTTAATCCATTTTTATTGACTTTTGTGTGTGATATGAGATAAGGATTTACATTCCCTCTTCTAAATGTGGATATCCAGTTTTCATAGCACCATTCGTTGAAGAGACTATCCTTTCCCCATTGTGTGACATTAGTACCTTTGTCAAAAATCAATTGTCTGTAAATGTGTGGGTTTATTTCTAGGATTTCTACCCTATTCCATTGGTTAGTATGTCTGTATTTATGGCAATGCCAAGCTGTTTTAGTATCTTTGTAATGTATTTTGAAATCAAGTCATGTGTGATGCCTCTCTCTTTGTGCTTCTCACTCAAGATTGCTTTGCTTATTCCAGGTCTTTTGTGATTCCTCACAAATTTTAGGATTTTTTTTCTATTTCTGTGAAAAATGTTAGCAGAATTTTGATAGGGATTTCATTGAATCTCTACATCACTTTGGGTAGTATAGACATCTTAGCCATATTAATTCTTCTAATCCATGAACACAGGCTATCTTTCCATTTATTTGTGTCTTCAATTTCTTTCATCAATGTCTTACAGTTTTCCAGTGTGCAAATGTTTCACCTTCTTGGCTATATTTATTCATAAGTATTTTGTTCTTTTTGATGCTATTATAAATAGGATGGTTTTCATAATCTGTTCTAATGGAATTCCAGCAAAAAGAAAAGTTATTTACTAAAGAAGAACTATAAAATGTTAAGGAAGAAAGATTAAAAGAGGAAGATTCCAAGTGTGATGAGAATAAGTGACATTTAGAGAAATTACCAGAGGATTAATTAAATTCATGCAGGTGTCAATAAATGAATATAATTATAGGATTTAATTGCCATTAAAATAGAAAGCTGAAGATAGAGCTTATATAGCTGTGAACTTTTCTCACCTTATTATAGTTAATTTTTCTTATTTAAAAATATGTCACTGTGTTTCATCAGATCTCCTAGCATTCCTACATCTGAAAGTTAATTGCTGTTTCGTTCCTGAAAACTCATTTCTGTATTTTTGGTTTTTTCCAGGACTATATGTTTTTTGAAGGCACCATAGGCAAAGGCCAGAATATAGGAATCTGTTGTTGAACTAATGTAAGTCTCCTCAGAAAATTTGAAATCTGTTTATTGATTGGGATTATCTAAAAGGAAAACTCAGTATTTTTTTATTTTCTTTATTGAAATTACTTACATCTGTGTGAATTAAGCTGTGATGTCTATAGCTCCAAGTATATGTTTTCATTTTTCAAATTATAGAGTTTATTTTCTTTATCACTGGTTTATAAAGGTTCATTGTATACTTGGGAGAAAGGAAATAAGAACTTTTTGATTTAAATATGAAAATTCCTTTATAAAACTACTTTGAATCTGATTTTCTATTTTATAAGCAAAAAATAAAGCCTTATTAAAGTAATTTAATAGATAATTATATTTTATTAAATTCATAATTTAAATAAATTATAATTGATTTTATTTGTAAAATTAACACTGTATAAATATTATATACTGAGAAACTTAAAAATTAACATAATTTCAGTTTCCTTTAGCATGTTAAATATCAATAGTCACACTTGCAAGTAAAAGTAAATGTGTATCTTTTTTAACTTCAGGAAAGCACACCATTTTAACTTCTCCTATAAGTTAATCTACGGTTATAAATGAAATTTTCATAGTAAACTAAATGATAAATTAGTAGTTTTTGATGGTTTTAAGTGAATAAAGAATGACATAAGTCTGTTGAAAAGGATACATTTGAAAGAGTCATTCACTCTAAAACTTTGATATTGTTATCATTTTTGGAATTATTATTTACTTCCATGTAAAATTGTTAGATTATGTATTCTACCATTCCCAGACTATGTTAGATACAAGATTATTCAGATGTTAAATAAACCATATGTATACCTTCACAGAGTATACTTCATTAATGGTCTTAGGTTGTTTATACCAGTAATCGAACACCTAAAATAAAAATTTATTGATATGTATATTTGATTTTTGTAGTTAAACAAAATGTAGATAATCAATTCAGATGGTATTTTAGACTCTTCACATTTGCCTCCTCATTCCTTTAAGATCTACTTTAAAAAGAGCAAAGGCATAGGCTACCTTATAGTAAAATCTGCACTGGTATTAGAAACTAGGATTTCCACTTGTCATTAACTTAAAGGAATTTTGTAAATTGTTTTGTAGGGAAGATTGACTTGAAAGAGGAGATGAACAACCCATAATTTGCCTCATGCAAAGGAAAAGTGTGCTTGGGAAATAAGGGAATAGAGGAGGGACACCCTCTCATCTTCAGCAAAATGCCTCCAACAGCCACTCTCCTCATGGTGGGTGTTAATGCTAATAGAACTTCAAGACCAGTAGCTCCAAATGGCAAATGAGGAGAACATTGATATGTCAGGTCAGCTACAGGAAAAGCTAAGTCTATAAACTTCCCCAAAGTCAAAATCTTATAATACACCAGATGCCAGATTCCACTGGTGAGGTGTAGCCATGGTTTAAGCATAGCCTTCTAGCATATGCTTAGTACAGACAGCATACCAAGTAAAGTGGGAGTACTTAAATAGCTGGACCCAGTGGCATTAGTTGTGCCAGTAAGAGAAGGGAAAGGGCTTTCCAAGCTGGCCATCAGGTGCCTAAACCAACCCTAAATGAAATTTAGAGGTACTGACATTTTCTCTGTGATAGCTACATCTTACTTTCATGTCTTCTCTCTCTCTCTGTTCTACCTAGGATTCTGGATCTCTGGTTAAGCAAAGTAAAACTACAACTGATCTAAACAGTTCCTTCCTTCTTCAGCTGTCCAAGGAAGATTTGAGCAGAAATCCATACACTCTCTTCAGAGACCATTTAAGTTCAAATAGTAGACAAATGTCCTTTCATTAAATCTTTTTTTAATACTTATGACTTTGACTCAATCATTAAATCTTTGAGAAAAATCATCAAACATTAAAAATTAGCAATTTTAATCTTAAAAATACCAGGAATTACACAAAAAATAATCTTAATTTGTTATCTCAATGAGATTTTAGGGAATGGTTCATATTTGTTTCTGGAACAGGCATACAGAAAAAGGAACACTCTGATGCCAGATTTTAATAATGTTGAAAAATATAATGACCACATTTTCAAGTATGATGAGACACCAGAACAACAGTTTGCATAAAGTAGAAAGCGAAGACAATAAAATTAAGAATAGGCTTGGGAAATTCTTACAGAAATCACATAAACACTAAGTATAGAGAGAAAAATTAAGACCTAAGGAACAGATACATCAATTTCAATTTATACATAATAAGAATTCTAGAAGCAGAAATCAAATAGAGCCAAGAAAACAATAAAAAAAGGTAAAAAAATTATTTGTGATCAATTTACATTGTAGTCTTTGGGTGAATGGATTTACCATAAACCAAACAAATTATGAAAATTATCTACTTATGATTATTTCCAAAGCAATTATTGGATGCCTAGAATATGGTAGAAATTATTAGAATAGTTTCTATGGCCTGACTTTCACGAAATACCCCCAATGTAGTTCTTTTTTTGTTTTTACCATACCAAGAGAGTTGAATAAAATTTAACAGTAAATAGTACACTAATGTAAATACTACATTTAATAGCAGGCATTTAAAAGGACCACAGGATGTGGAACAAAAGGTAAATCCTGTAAAGGTACTTTCTTCCATTTTGTAACAAAGATTTCCTTTGCTCTAATTTCCAGTAAGATGTTCTTAATATTCATCTGAGCCCTCACCTTCAGTTCCTTTAACTTCATACTTCTACCATCAGTCTGTTCAGGATGATATAGATATTCTCTGAGATAGTACTTATTTTCTCTCTATGATCTTCACTTCTGAGTATTGACGAATAGAGTCATTAACATCTATATGTCCATGAACAATCTTTTTCTATCACACTTTTCTTTTTAAGGCAATCTTTTTCTACCACACTTCTCAAAATTCTTTCAGCCTTGGCTATTGCCAAATTCCAAACCTACTGCACATTTTTTAGGTATTTGTTAACTCTAGCACCCTATTTCCAGATATAGTTGCCCCTCCTTATCTACAGGGGACTTATTCAAGGCCCTCAGGGATGCCTGAAATAGCAGCTCTTACCAAATTCTATATATGCCTTGCCACATAATATGAGAGTCAATCTGTGCTTCCATACTTTATGCCCTCATGCCTTTTTTTGCACTATTATGAATGTAGGTTCAATTGGACATCTTCTTCCAGAAGACCTTGGTTCCATTACAATTGAAGATGTGCTTTGGATAGCATTTTTTCTCCTTAATCCAACTTTAACTCTGTTGGATATGTGGCAGCAGCTTCTTTATCAGTAGGCATAGCCTCTCCAGCAATTTTTATCTTTTTCAGTCCACTCCTATTCCCAAAACTATGTAACCCATCCATTACTTGTATTAAATGGCTTCAAATCACTCATGTCAAGGGATCCCTTGCTGAAATCTATATATAGGCCCAATGATTCCTGGCACAACATGTTGCCATCAATTGGAACATGTTTCTGATTCATGTCTTCCATCAACAAATTTAATGCCTTTGGCATCTTAACTAAGCAATTATCACGCACCGTAGCCATGATTTTTGTGGTTTGGGGTGTGACAGCAAAATCAGTGTGGATTTTTTTTTTCCTTCTTCACAACTTCATGGATAGAAAACTCATTCTTACTGTAGATCGCAACCTCAGCATACAATTTTTTTCTTTCCTTATTTAGTCAAGACTATTCATCTCTTGTACAAAAAGATGATTCACATAATGGGATTTCATCATGCTTCTCAGAACAGCATGCAATTTAAAACTTATGAATTGTTCATTTCTGGAATTTTTCACTTAATATTTTCAGAACTTGGTTGACCATGTGGGTACTGAAACCATGGAAAGCAAAACTACAGATAAGTCAGGGCTATTGTATTAAAGTCAGCATTAGTTTTATTATATAGGTCATGAACCTGTTATGATGCCAGACTTCCCTCTTTGTTTCTAGATTTTAAGTGAGTTGATATTCAGAGAATTACTAATCAAACCACTCTTCTAATAGAGTGTCTCGAAAAACTGATTTCATCTGTCCTTAATGAATTAAGAGTAAGTTGACAGATAATTACATTCTATCATTATCACATGTAAGAAATAGGTAAAAGTATATTTTTACTCTGAAATCCAAATATGGACAGAATTTATGGTTACATGAATTTGGACAGAAGCCTTGAGAAAGCCTCTTTAAGTTTGGTTTTCTCATCTCTAAAATTAGGGTAATAATTTCCTCTTTTTAGGGTTTTTGTGAGAATGAAATAAACATGTTTTACCATTATTATTGTTATTTTTACGGCTAATGCACTGCTTATTCTTAACTCTACTTAGATAAATGACATTATACCATAAACATGTTTTATGAATTTAAGGTGATTTAGGTAGTGTTCTAACTGGGAGATTATTAATAATTTTTTAGAAGAATAATGGTTTATTCATTCTCAATATTTAATTTTCTAATCTAGCATATTTCACACTGAGGAAATACTTGCTTTCTTATCTATATATTTGTGACTTGATTTCAGATTTTGATAACTGATTAAAAATAATTATATATTTATCTGTTTATTTAACAACTCATATATTCTCTAGTTTTTCTAATTTTACTTATTTATAGTTTAGTTTTCTTGAAATTGTGTCCTAAATTGTAAATTCCTAATTTTAATTCAGCTTAACATTTATGTATCAAAACATGAACACTTGAACTTCCTTAAAAGTTTAAAAAAGATTATTTGAAAATATGTACACAATTACAGAATTTTATAACTAAGGGAAACCTTAAAGTACAAATTATAGATAAGAAAACTGAAGATTTAATATTACTAAGTTAGTTAATGATAAAGTTTATGGTGTGAATGTTAACCTTTAACAATTCTACTTTTTGAAATTTCTATATTATAACCTCATAATTCTGTTAAAAGTAGGAAACAGCATATTCTTTTCAGTGACTGAAAGTAAAGGAAATTAAGATGCATTATTGAGTGAGAAGACTTTTGAGACAACATATCTCTTTTTCAAAAATTGGATATAAGAGACGTTACAATGAGACAGTGTCTCCATAATTCTTTTAATCACTCTTATGTCGGCGTTCTGCACCTACAATCCATATGGGTGGGAAAAAAAGGGAACGGATCTGGAATGCTCATTTGCTCCTTTCTGGCTCAGATAAAGGGGAGGTTTTCAGCATGCTTATCTGGCTGAAGGGTTTATGAGATTGCTGTTGACTGTGACCTATTTAGTGTCTCTTGTCTTCTCCAGGAAGAATTTAGCTACTTGAGGGGCACAGTTCCTTTTGCACTAGTTGAGCTTCATCTTTCACCAAGTGGCAGCGTTTACCCTCCAATGAACACCAATGGGCTTTTGTCTTCCTTGAACAGCTGATGCTATGAGGTAAAAAACCTCTGCCCCTATTCACAGGAATGCCCCCACCAGTGCTTCATTGACATCATGGGCAGAAAGAGACGTAAGTTGTCATGCCCATGTTCCTTCACAGGAGTCCAAATCCCTTCCCTTTGTTCAGCGGGGGTTACAAATGTCCAAGACTCTTGTGTTGTTCATAGGTGAGGCTGGGAAAAGGCTCATGCAAAAGTGAAGCTCACCGCAGTATCCCTACCACTCTGCTTCTGAGTCCTCACATATTAAAGTTACTCCTATTTTAAATATTTTTTGCTCTCATTTTTAGATACCAAAGTCTGCACCTTTTCTCCTTGCCCAAAACCTGTTATAAAATATGTTGTTGTAATTCACATTTCACTTAGTTTCTCTTTCATATATATCTGAAAGTAAGACTACTCAATAACAGCCTCATACAAAGTCCAGAAAAAGGAAACCTGTACAATACAGAACAATACACAATGTTCTTAAACCATTTTATGGATGATAATGTCATTTTTTATTGTTTCTTTATTCATTGTTCAACAAAGGTACAGCCTTAGTACCATGTTTCCCAAAAATAAGACCTACCCATAAAATAAGCCCTAGCAGGATCTCTAAGCATTTGTGCAATGTAAGTTCTACCCCCAAAATAAGACCTAGTGATGGGCGTGCTATGCAGCATCTGTGCACAACCCATGCATTTTGTTGCAGAGCAGTAAAGAAGTCCAGCAGCCCTTCTCATCTGCCCCATCATGACAGCTACTATCCCAGAGGTGACTGGAAAGGTGCGGGCAGCCCCACCAATAAAGTCAGCTCCCCTTGTCAGGTCCTGGCCAATGGTTCTAAAGGAAATAGAGTCGTAAGAAATTCAGGATAGAATGTAGGGTTTGGAGAGTTATGATGATGTTCCAGAAGAAGATGACTTAACTATATTTGAATAAATGTAGATTGTTGTACTTAAAAAAAAAATAACACATCCCCTGAAAATAAGCCCTAAGGTGTCTTCTTGAGGAAAAATAAATATAAGACCCTAACTTATTTTCAGGGAAACATGGTATATCCATGAGAAAGTGGCCTCCACTTGGTCAGGTACTCAAATTTCAAGTAAGTAGTGCTCAGCATTCCTCTTTGTACCTCTGCTGCCATTCCAGGACAGTAGAATGATTGTCACCTTTATATACTAGTACACATGTAAATATTCATAGAACATATTACCTACAAAGTTCTGAGTGGAATGTTTATTGTTGTGGCTGCTTGGATCTGCCCATCTTAGACTCCTTCTCACAGCAACTTTGAAAGATTGTGGATTTTTAGACCAGACACAGGACCAAGCCTTTTCAAACTGAGCTCTCAGGTAGCCATTTGACATGTTGTTTCCAGAGACTATTGTGTTCTAAATGTTGGTATCCATAGACCACTCTCCTTTGTTTATGCCTGTGGTCCTTTTCATGGCCTGATTGAGATTTTATAACTTATACTAGCAAACTGGTTGTCATTAAGCAAAAGGATCCAAACTTTACTAATGCTTCGTTGCTGCCAGACAGATACAAGAGATAATCTTGCTATCTTTTTGTAGAGGACACCTACATTTCTGGGTTTAGTACAAATCTCTGAATGACCCACATAGACATTTTAAATCTAAAGTAGGAAGCATATATTTATGTTTCAGTCTAGGGAACAGAGAAACAACACTGGAGTAGCAAAGTAACAAAGCATCTAACCTCTTTCTTCTGGCTTAAAATTAACTACTTGTATAAAATATATCAGAGCATGCAAGGGCCTCTTCCTGCCCTGAGAACATTTTCTCTACCCTTACTCTCCACTCCCATTCCATTGCCCATCTCAGCTGCTCCTGCTTTTCTTCGCTGGGATATCTGACCTCTCTTTCTAGCTTTTCCCTTAATAAATCTAAGTGACAAAACATCTCTGAGGCTTGTATTTTTGATCTATAAAACTGAGATAAAAGTTAAACTAGGAATGATCTGTAAGTTCCCACACTGAACCAACTATGAAACTTTTCTAGAGATATGTTTTAATGTATAAGATCTCATGAAGTTAGAATTTTTTCCAGAATTAATAAATTAATAAACCAATATATTTGTCTGAAACATAATACAAGATACATATTCTTGTTTTTTGCTTGTTTTTGTTTGTTTTTGTTTTTTTGAGATAGAGTCTCGCTCAGTGGCCCAAGCAGAGTGCAGTCGCATCGTCATACCTCACTGCTGCCTCAAACTCCTGGGCTTTAGAGATCCTCCTGCCTCAGCCTCCTGAGTAGCTGGAACTACAGGGGTGTGGCACGTGACCTGGCTAATTTTTCTATTTTTGGTGAGACGGGATCTTGCTCTTGCTCAGGCTGGTCTCAAACTACTGAGCTCAAGCAGTCCTCCTGCCTTAGTCTCCCAGAGTGCTAGGAATATAGGCATGAGCCACTGTACTGGCCAAGATATATATTCTAAATATTCAGGTAAATTATCTATATTATATAAATGTGTGGTTATCAATGGCTTTGAAGATCATGATGAAGAAAGCATTTAAATTGTGAAAATGTTTAAAAACAATATTTGTATTTTAGTTCCACTAGAAGCAATATATTACTTTATCAAACTAGAGATAGTCATGAATAGGGCAACAATTTAAAGGTGAGATTCTTTTAGAAAACAATTGAAATAACATCAATTTATTCAACATGATTCCTTTATATTTTTCTGTTTGGTGATGTGTGTTTAAAAAATCAACATAGTCAAATTGATTAACAGGCATTAAAAACATATTTAAATATATGAAAGATATTTATATATAATAATATATACTATTATATATTTATATAATTTATATTTATATATAATATATTTTATATTATATATAAATATATAATATATAATATATATTTACATATAATATAATATGTAATTTATATATTTATATATAATATGTACTATTATATATTTATATAATTTATATTATATATTTATTATATAATAATAATTATATAAATATATATTATATATTATATATTTATATATAATTATATATTTATATATAAATTATATTTTTATATTTTTATATTATATATTTATATATAAATATATACTATATATTATATATTTATATAATTATGTATAATAATATACTATATAAAAACAATATACTTATTAAAATATAAAAATTAATAGTTAACTGAAATTTAAAAGTATATTTAGCATTTACATGTAAAACATATATATCATGTACTTATCAATGCACAGAGATGGCATAGTTTGATTTTTTGAAATAGTGATTATTTCACACACATACACACAAATTTAGAGTAAGAATGTCTGAAAATCTGCTCCTCAATAAAAGCAATCAGAACAGTGGAAAAATTCTCTCAAAGTTAGTTTTCAGAACTCTGAATATTAACCAAAGATTTGTAACATTCTGAAGAGCATGTATTTCAAAAAAGTGGGAAAAATCTCAGCAAAAAGAGTGAGCTTTGTGGCATATGAACTTACCTCATTCCCACCCCCTCTCCACAGCTCCACAGAAGCCTAGAAAATCAACAGCCCTGTAGTCATAGTATCCATAATGTGAGTAACAGAATATTAGCAACCAAGGCTGTGCTTATCATAATCCCTAAAAGCTGTGTTTATGTTCTCTTAAATGGCAAAGGAACTTTGCAGATATGATTAAGGATCTTGAGATGGGGAGATTATCTTGTATTATCTGTGTGGGCTTGATATCATCACAAGAGTCCTTAAGGAGGGAGGCAAAAAGTAAAAGAGGAAAGAGGATGCTATGTTGCTGACTTTGAAGATAAAGGAAGGGGGCCACAAGCAAAGGAATGCAGGCAGCCTCTGGAAGCTGGATAAAGGAAAGAAAGATATTTTTCCCTAGGGCTCCCAGAAAGAACAGGGTCCTGCTGATTCAATTTAGACTTCTGAACTTCATAACTAAAATATGATAAATATGTGTTTTTCTAAGCAATTAAGTGTATAGTGATTTATTATAGCAGTGACAGGAAATTCATACGGATTTTGGCACCTAAAAGTGGGACACGGCTGCATTATCTACCTAAAAATATGTAAGAGGCTTTGGAATGGCGTAATGATGTGAGGATGGAAGAATTTTGAGGAGCATACTAGAAAATGCCTAGATCACTTTAACAGATTGTTAGCAGAAATACAGTGATTAGCAGTGCTGTTTGTGAGGTCGCGGAAGGAAATTAGGAGGAAGTTATAAGAAACACGAGGAAAGGGGCTTCTTGTTATATAATGACAAGATGCTTAGCAGAATTGTGTATCAAAGTTATTTGAAAAATGAAATTTCTAAGCAATGAACTTGGATTTTGAGTTGGTACTTTCAAGCAGTGTTGAAATCGTGCCCCGGTTTTTTCTTGTTGCTTATTATAGTACACTGTGAACAAAAAAAAAAAAAAAAAAAAGAAAGAAAGAAAGAAAGAAAAAGGAGAAAATTTGAGAGAAGAAGTTTTAGGCAAAAGGATCAGGAATTGGTGATTTAGAAAACTCTCAGACTATCTAAAGTACACAAGACACTAAAATTAGGACATTTAGTGTCAAGAAAGTGTGCTCTTGAGAGAAGGCCAAGGGAATGCCTGGGCAACTTTTTGCTAGTGTTTCTGAAGTATTAAAATTTTAGAGTATTCAATCACAAAGAGGGCTCTTTGAAGAGATTAGTTGTGTGACTTATGGATCTAAGCAGAAGTTAGGAATGGAGTTGGAATTATCAAGGACAGACACATCAGTGGAGAAACATCTTTTCCAATGCAGTAAATCTATTAATAGCAACATACATAAAAGAATCACGAGGTTCTTGGCTGAAACAGTGCCAGCTTGGACTACAAAGGACAGAGAAAGAAATCAATTTGCTGGAATTACAAATAAAAACTGCCTAATAAAATTACTCAGCTGAAAACACATGCTTCCGTTTAAGGAAAGTGAAGCATGATTCTGAGGGCAGAGCTGCAGGACAAGAGGGCAGAGTACTGAAGCCAGAAGGTAAAACAGGGCCACAGAGGATTATTGCACAGCCTTGAGACCTAGTGGAGTTTGATGTGATGGATTTCAAAATTACTTTTGTAATTTTATGACTTATTTTTTTCTTTCTGTTTTCTTCCTTTTTGAACAGAAATGCCTCTAACAGATATTCGAAGCCTGCCCTACTACTGTTATGGGAAGAGTAGCATGTTTTCTTGTTTCATAAGTCAAAGTTGGAGAGAAATTTTGACTCATAATGGATCATACCCAGAGTCACAAGCAATACATAGTTTATGTTGATGAGATTTTAGACTTTTGAGCTGAGGAGATTTATATGAGATTTTGCACTTGAGTAGATACTGTAATGTGGTGATGTTGTGGAGGCGTAAGTAAATATTCTTTGCATTTGGGATAGATATGAATCTTAGGAGACCAGAGGGAGGAATATTGTAGACAGAAAAACGGTTGCCCAACATATTCATATCTTAATCCCTGGAACCAGTTGACATATATTACCTACATGTAAAAAGGTATTTTTCAAATATAATTACATTAAAAATCTTGATATTAGGAAATTATTCCGTATTATCTGGGTGGATGCAATGTAATCACAGGTTCCTTATGAGAGCTCACAAGGAGGTCAGAAGGTTAGAAACTTGAAAAGTGAAGTAAAAAGAATCTTCTTCCAGCCTCTGGAGCAAAGACAAACCTGAGGACCCATTTCAGATGTCTGACATCCAGAATTGTAAGACAATACATTTGTGTTGTGTTTTAAGCCGTTGTTTGTAGTAATTTGTTACAACAGCAATAGGAAATTAGTAAACCTGAAAACTGGCAGCCTTGCAATCATTCCCTGGAAGAAAGAGAAAGTGTTTGGACCTCCCCAAATGTCTCACCCTCAAGGAACTGTCATTAATTGACTGACTGAAAATTCTTTTTAAACCTACTTAAGGAGGGTTTTTGTTTATTTTTAATCTCTTGGCTCAATTAGTGACAAGGGACAGTATTTCCCCACAGGGCATATTATGAGAACAATCAGTGACGATTATTTAAATGGCAGTTGAATGGGACAGTGAAAACAGTTGGGGCATACAAGAGCAGACCGAAAACTCTTAAAAGGAAAATCTGGGGAATGAGATATTCCATAGGAAACTTTTAAAAGTTCTGACATGTTTTTAGAAATCTAGAAGGCAAAGTACATGTGCAAAACTGTACAGACACTAAGACCTGACAAGGCTGTATTTCTTACCTCTGGCTGACCCTAAGGTTCTGTGCAAGCAAGGAGGGAAACCTGTGCCAGTGTTGTAAACTGCCTGCCGGATCATTAAAAGCATACCCCCAAATACACACAGAACGCCTTGGCAAAGGCTGGGAGATACATTCATGCAGAGTATTTAAGGAAAATGCTAACCATTCATTAGATAAGCAGTAAGCTGAGCCATCGTCAGTGGTCACACATATCAAAGAATATGAACTCAATATAATTACTTGATGAAAGGCACTAAACCAAAAACAAGAAAAAAAACAAACACTACTCACAATAAACCCTGGCAGGGGGAAAATACAACTTCCAGAATTGTCACATTGTGTTATTAAAAATACCTGTCTTGGAACAAATTATGAAACATGTAAAGAAATAGGAATGTACAGCCCATACACAGGAATAAAAACAGTCAATAGAAAGTACCACAGAGAATGCACGGACATTACTGGGACTTAATAGAGAAGGGCTGTAAATCAGTTATTGTAAATATATTTAAAAAACTAAAAAGTATATCTCAGAACTAAAGTATGAGAATGATGTCTCACCCAATAGAAAATAGGTACATAAGTAACTATAAAAAATGTATTGGGAATATATTTTAATTTGTACCTCTCCTCTTATGTTATTTAAAAAGTAACTGCATAAAACAACACTCAAGTCTGTGTAGATAGGCATATAATGTAGAAAAATGTAATTTGTATGACAACTGATTTTAAAAGCAATTTTATAAAACATTACCTTTATATCATCGGGCTTATAACACATAGAAAAGTAATATATTTGCCAATAACGGCCCAAAGAAGGTGGGTGAGGAATGCTGTATTGGGCTAAGGAAGTAACTACAAATGATAACAAATTCATAAGAACAAATAAATAGAAGCAGAAGTAATAAATGGGTAGATTAATATAACAAAAGCTGTAAATATAAATTTAGTCTCCTCTCAGACTCTTTAAAAGCCATAAAATTATATAAAGTAATAACTATAATATTATATTGTTTGGCTTATAACATATATAGAAAAATATATATAGTAATAATAAAAGAGGGAGAAGGAAAGAGAGTCTTAGGGGTACATTTCTATGTCATACTAGAATTAAGATTAATATAAATTTAAAATATATTCTGATAAATTAAGATATATCTGGTAAGCCTTAGAATACATGTATATGTGAAAAAATAATTAAAAGGAATAAATGTCACACTAGAAAACATTCACTTTATGTGGAATAGAGCAATAAAGGAGGGAATGAAAACCAAAAAAAAACATAAACCTATATAAAACAAAATACAAAATGGAAAATGTAAGTCAAATTATATCAATAACAGTATTAAATAAGAAAGGATTAAATAATCCCATCAAAAGGCAGCAATGAGCTGAATGGATAAAGTAACATCATCCAACTCTGTGCTGTCTACAAGATGAATATGTAGATTCAAAAGCACAAATAAGTTGGAAGCCTAAGAATGGGAAAAGATATATGGTGAAAATAGTAACAAAAAATAGCTTGTGTGGGTATTCTACTATCAGGATAAATAGGTTTTAAGACCAAAACAATTATGTTTCTAGAGACATTAAAAATTTTTATAATAATAAAGATATTAATCCATCAGTTGATATAACAATAAAGACAAATATATACTTAACAACAGAGCGCCAAAATTCATACAGCAAACATAGACAGAAATAAAGGAGGAAATATAATATTCCACAATAAGAGTCAGAAACTTCAATATTTGGTTTTCAGTAAGAAACAGAACTAGACAGGAGATCAGTATGGAATTAGAAGGCTTACACAATAGTATAAACCAACTTGATTTAGCACACATCCAAAGAACACTCATCAAACAATAGTAGAAGATGCACTCTTCTCAAATGAACATGGAACATTGTCCAGAATAGAACACATGTTAGGCCATAAAAAAATTCACACTGAATTCTAAAAAGTTAAAATCACAGTGTGTTTTCTGACTATAATGTGATGAAATTAGAAATTAATGAAAGAGATTAGAGAAATTCACAAATAGCCAATGAATCAAACAAATAATCATAACAAAATTAGAAAACACTGGAGATGAATTAAAATGAACAAATAACATACCAAGTGTAAAAGATAAAGCTAAAGTAGTGCTTAGATGGAAATGTATAATTGTAAGTGCCGGTACTTTAAAAACTAAAAGATCTTAAATCTATAAGCTAACCTTCTATCTTAAGACATTGGAAAAAAGGAAGACTAAATGTTAAGTGAACAGACGAAGGAAACAATAAATATTCATAGGAAATTAATGATATAGTGAATGGCAAAACAAGAGAGAAAATCAACGAAACCAAAAGTTGGTTCTTTGAAAAGTTCAACAAAGTTGATAAACCTCTAACTAGACTGACCAGGAAAAAAAAGAGATGACTCAAATTACTAAAACTATGAATGGAAAAGGGATATTACTATCAACCTTACAGAAATAAAAATGATTTTAAAGAATACTATGAAGAAATACATGCCGATAATTTGGATAATGGAAATGAAATGTATCGATTCATAGAAAGACACAAACTACCAGAAGTGATGCAAGAGAAAATACAAAATCTTAAGAGAACTATAAGAAGACATTGAATCAAAAAATTACCCACAAAGGAAGTTCAGGACCACATGGCTTAATTAGTGAATTCTACCAAACACTTAAAGAAGAATTAATACCAATTTTTCAAACACTTACAAACTCTTACAAAAATAGAAGAGGAGAAACACTTTTCAAGTCATTGTTTGAGGCCAGTTTTACTCTGATGACAAAACCAGATAAAGACACAGCAAGGAAAGGTGCATATCTTATTTCTTACAAATATAGACACAAAAATACTCAACAAAATAGTAGCTAATCAAATCAGGCAAGATATAAAAAGAATTATACACCAAGACTAAGTAAGAGTTATCCTAGGATTGCAAGGCTCATCTAAAATCTGAAAATCACTTAACATAGTATATATATTTTCTAAATTAAATAAAATACAGAAAGTGTGTGGTCATCTCAATGATCACAGAAAAAGCACTTGAGGAAAAAAATCACTCTTTTGTGATTAAAATGAAAATTAAACAAACTTGAAATAGAAACTTCTTCAACTTGATAAATGGCATATATAAAAAATAATAACTAACATATTTAATGGTGAAAGATTGAATACTTTTTTTCCTAAAATCAGAAACAAGGTGAGGATATTTCTGCAAGCGTCAAAGATCCAAATGTAAGAGCTAGGTGCATGGGTGGTTCAGTGGCAGAATTCTTACCTGCCAAATGGAGGAGCTAAACACTCTGAGGAAAAACATAGGAGGAAGTCATTGTGGCCTTGGATAAGGGAATGGTTTCTTATACATGACAACTAAATTGCAAGCAAAAATGACAACAACAAAAAAATGATAAACTGGACTACATCAAAATTGAAAGCTTTACCTCTTTAATTCAAATCATGAAGAAAGTGAAAAGACAACTTGCACAATGGGAGAAAATATTTGCAAACCTTATATCGAGGGAATTATATCAAGAATATATAAAAACTCTCACAATTCCACAATAAAAATATAAGTAAATCATGGACTGATAATTAGAAAAGACAATTTTACAAAGAAGATATAAAATGGCTAACAACACATGGAAAGATACTCAACATTAGTCATCAGGGTAAGTAAATCAAAACCACAATGAGTTATGACTTTACACCCACTGGAATGGCTATAATTAAAAAGACAGATAATAACAATAGTTGATGAGAATGTGAATAAATTGGAATCTTTGCACCTTACTCATGGGAATGTAAAATGGAAAACATTTTTCAGTTCCTCAAAAATTTAAATGTAAGAGTTAGTTACCACCTGATCCATCTAAACTAAATTTATTATAATAATAACTAAAGTTGAGATGGTCTTTTTTACTAGAATACTTTCTTCAATTTTTCTTCTTGTATTTGTATAAAAGCAGATCATGCAATATTTGCCCCAAAATAATGTGAGTAAATTCTGCGATACCTTCAATGTATTCATCAGCACAGTTAGAATTGTCCTTTTAAACTTGGAGCTGGAAGCAGGGTTTGTAGATTTATTTTTTAAGTTTAATTGTGAGCAACCTGTGGAAAATACAATGATAAATGAGACCTTAATTAGAGGCAATAAGAACATTTTGGCTCTGTAGAGATTTGTTTCTAAATTTGTTAGAATCATGGCACTGGAAACATAATAGATATTTCCCCAAACCTAATTTTTAAAAGTTTTATATGGTGTTTACCCAGGACAAAATATTGCTATATCCACCATTGTATATCCTTCAAAACTGGTGGTGGAGAGAGGGAGTTCAAATATTTTTAAATGATTCGGAAACATAAATGTTTAATTCTATTTAAATGGATCCAAGTCACTTGGCTTGGAAATGTGTATAACAATTACATTCACCTTATCATGATTGTATTAACTGGGACATCTTGTATTTCTGAGATTTCTTTTTGGTTTTAGTTGAGAGATAGAGTTCATATATAAAACCACAAATATTAAAAACAATTTTAAAAATAAAGTAAGAATGCTGTTTATACCATTAAACATAGAAAAAGTGAATCTGAAGTTGAAATTGATTCCTGTCTTTAACCAGGTTAATATGTTTTAGTAATGTTAGGTTTTAAAGATAAAAGGCTAACTCGGTCCAATCTGTCACATTGTAGAGCACTTATAGTATCCAGATTATGACTTTTTATGATCTACAACCCCCAATACAATGGATGCCTACATCAGGGATAATGCCCAACTGTCCACCTGGATTAGAATATTTGGATCGGGTATGGTAATGTTTCCTAAATTATTTGATCCATAATAATATGAATTTAGATAGTTGCAAAATATAACTTGTTATAAAAAATTTTGACTATAGATTAAGATTTTTACATTTTATTTACATATAAATTTTTATTTCTGATTGAAGTCATAAACCTACATTTTAAATATTATATTATTATTTATAAATTTATTTCCTAGGAAGCCCATTTAAAAATAAATGCTTGTTTTTAAAACCAAAAATTAGATTTTGAGAATGTAACTTAAAATATACTTCAGGAATCCTCATTTCATCTAGTGCTTGGACATTAAAAACCTGGTATGAAATATGAATATTAATAGTTGGAAAATGTCTCTTGTTCTGTTCCAGATTTTATGAGATTGAATAACAATTTGTTTATGCCATCAATTTTGATTTATTTTTCTGTGATACTGTCTCTGAATAATTAATTTTGATAATTCATATATCTGTAATCATTGGTCACATCTTATTTTTTAATAGTTTAAAAATGAAATAGTCTGTACCTTCTCGAAAAGGTTGTTCACATTTTCAATGCTTAATTACAAACATCACAAATGATGATATAAATCTAACAAAATCTTTTAGGATTTCGGTAAAAATTATATTAAAATTCTTACTTCGAATTACCCTATATATATTTCTCTCTGAATTTCAAAAATATTTCTAACAAAAGTCTTTTAAGTTTTTGTTAATCAAAATATTGCATACATTCGCAATAGAGAAAAGATAAAATACTTTATATACTATAATTATAATTTTTCATTTACCTGTTTCTATGGTAAAACCAAAATTAAAATTTAATTTTAGACTACTATAATATTTACAAGTCACAGAAAAAAATTAGAGGTGTAAATCAATTACTTTAAATATCTTTAATGTAAATATTAATTTATGTATGGTATGTGCTACAAATTTAGTTTGAGTAATTCATACCATCTGTCTTTATTTTCTACTCTAATAGATAAATCAGTTAATAGTGTGTCAACGTTTTGATCTTCTGGAAGGTATGTACCAAACACACTGATATACTCAATTTTCAAGGTATTACTTGTTTTACTGTGGTTATATCAACCCTAATAAATTAAAGTGCTCCATATGTCTGAGGAAAAGTAAACTTTAGAAACATGAAGAGAATATATAAAAGGTCCTTAGATAATGAGAAGTTGAATGCAGTAGTAGTCTTCTCACAAGAAAGGAAAACGATATTGGCTCCAGAATCATTCCTGAAAATTCTAGTCTGCATTTTTACTCTTGCTAAACATAGGTCTAACTCCTAAAATGTTTTCCTACCCTAAATTCCTCAAATACAGGTATCAGAGGAGCAATGATTCCAGATTCTTTGAGAATTCTGCTAATAGAAGCAGAATACAGGTAAGTTTTTGGGTAGTCCAATTCTGCTCCCACATCTAAGAAATTAAACTATCCTTTAGAATGCAAGTATTCACGTATCTCTCAACTTAATACAAGTATTTCTTTGATGCTGTTGAAACTGAAATGCTAGTAAATAAAACACGGTTAGTTTAAAAAATAGTATTATCACCACTGATCATCTTTCTTATATATATTAGAGATCTTAAGAGTAAAATGGACAATTTATGGTTTTACTTATAAAAGCTTGTCAATTTAGGTATATTATAAAAGAATTTTTTCTTTAAATTTTTCTTGCTGCATTACACTAAAATGCCTTATTTTTATGAAAGATTATTTATTCCAGAAACAGCATTGTGTACCTACAATGAACAAGGAATGTGCTAGCCAAAAAGTCAGATTCGGGTTTGCTCCAGAGGGCTTGCTTGGAAATGGGAAGGATGATGATATTTGCTGTGGTTTGAATGGGTCCCCTAAAGTTCTTCTACTGGGAACTGAATTAACAATGTAACAATGATGAGTGGTGGGGCCTTTAAGGAGGTGATTAGGTCTTGAGGGTTCTGCCCTCATGAATGAATTAATGCTATAATCTCAGGAGGGGGTTACTTATCATGGGAATGGGTTCTTGATAAAAGAATGAGTTTGGCCCCCTTCCTTCCCTTCTCTCATGAGTATTCTCACCATGTCATGCCTTCAAGCATATTATGGCTCAGCAAGAAGGCCCTCACCAGATGCCAGCCCTTGGATCTTAGACTTTCTGGCCTTTAGAATTTTGAGAAATAAATCTCTGTTCTTTATATTACCTAGTCTATGGTATTCTGCTATAGCAACACAAAACAGACTCACACAAAAAATTGGTACTGAGAAGTGGGGCTGTTTCTATAGCAAATACCTGAAAATGTGGACGTGGCTTTGGAACTGGGAAATGGGTAGAGGCTGGAAGAGTTTGGAGGAGCAAGCTAGAAAAAGTCAAGATTGCTATGAAGTAAGCATTAAGGGCTCAGAAGAAGAGAATATGAGTAGGGAAAATCTGAGTCTTCTCAAAGTATTAACAAAGGGACTATGAGCAGAATGTTGTAGAAATATACATAGTAAAGGAAATACTAATGGAGTCTGAGGTGGAAATGAGGAACAAGGTATTGGAAATTGAAATAAAGGCCAACCTTGTTATAAAGTTGCAAAAAAACTTGATATAACTATGTTCAGGCCCTAGGGCTTTATGGAAGGTATAATTTAATAGCAATGAACAAGGGTATCTGGTAGAAGAAATTTCTAAGCAAAATATTGAAGGAGCTGCATGGCTACTTTAACCACATATAAAAAGATGTAAAAGGAAAGAAATGATTTAAAGATAGAATTTATAATTCAAACAGAAGCAGAATGGAAAGATTTAGAAAATTTGCAGCCTGAACATGCAAAGAATGAAAAATACATGTTGAGGAGAGCAAACCAAGGGTGTGGCCAAGCAATAGTTTGCTAAGGAGATTGGCACAATAGAAGGTAGCCAGATACTATTCATCAAGATGATTGGAGAATGACCTCCAAGGCATTTCAAAGTTCTCCAGGCTGCCTCTCTCATCACAGGCTCAGAGCTTTAAAAGGTGGAATGGTTTTGGGGGATGGGTGCAAGGTACCATAAACAAGTTCATTGCACAGGGCCAATTTGGGTCTCTGCTCTTCCCATTCCAGTGCAGCCCCCCTCAGCCATCTCAGGCATGGCTCAATTGGGCCCAAGTGTGACTCATACTGTAACTCCAGAGGGCACAAATGGTAAGCTTTGGTGGCAACCACGTGTTGCAGAATCTGCAGATGTGCAGAGTACATGAGCTGTGGGGCCATGGCAGCCTCCATCTAGATTTCAAAGAATGTCACAGACAGCTTGGAGGCCCAGACAGATACTTTTCACAGGGATAGAGCCACCACAGAAAAACCCACTAAGGCAATGCCCAGTGGAATTGTGAGAATAGGGCAGCTCTCAAGACCATAGAACTGTAGGGCCACCAGCACACAACTCCAGGCTGGGAAAGCTACAGGCATGAGACTCCAACTCTTAAGAGGTGTTGGGTGGACTGTGTCCAGCAAAGCCACAGAGGCAAGGCTGACTGAAGCTTTGGAGGCCCACCTCCCCCTCCAGTGTGTCTAGGATGCAGAACTTGGAATCAAAGGAGATTATTCTCTAGATTTAAGACCTAAGATTGTTTTACCTGTTGGATTTTGGACTTATTTGGGACCAGTTACTTCTTTTTACTTGCCTATTTCCCCCTTTTGGAATGAGAATGTCTATTCTATGCTTGTCCCAACATTGCATTTTAGAAGTAGATAACTTCTTAAGTTCACAGGCTCACAGTGGGAGACGTATTGTGCCTTGAGTTTCACCCATATATGATTCAGTTTAGACTCTGAACTTTGAACTTGTGAATTGAATCTGTACTGAGTTAAGATTTGGGGACTATTAGGATAGCCTGAATATTTTGCATGTGAGAAGGACATGAATTTTGGGGCCAGGGGTGGAATGTGGTTTGAATGTGTCCTCCAAACTTCATGTGTTGGAAACTTAATTCCCAATGCAACAGTGTTGGGAAGTGGAAACTTGAAGAGGTAGTTAACTCATGAGGGCTCTACCCACATGCATGAATTAATGTCATTATTGCAGGAGTGGATTCATTTTCAAAGGAATGAATTCCTGATAAAGAGATAAGTTTAGTCTCCTTCCTCTCCTCTTATATGCTCTCTTACCATGCAGCAAGAAGTCACTTTCCAGAGATGTCAGATCCTCAAGCTTAGATTTTCCCAGCCTCCAAACTGTGCGAAATAAAATAGAGAATATAAAATTTATGCAAATAGTTTTGAAAAACTCAGTGAAAATGGCCAAATTCCTAGAAAAAGGAATATAATAATCAAAACTGACTCAATTAGAAACTGAAAATCAGAATATGTGTTTATTTTATATATATGTGCTACAATATTAAACTATAAGCATTGTCAAAATGGTGTAAGATAATAAGAGATTCTTAAACTTTAAAAAGATCATTTTATAGAAATTACCCAGTGTGTGGTATTCTGTTATAGCAATACAAAATGGACTTAGACAAACTTAAATAAAATATATAGTATGGAGTCATAAAAATTATGAGAGAGGTAAAAACTAGCTGTGGGAATTCAAAGGAGGGAAACTGCCATAGTTACTCATAATTTAAGAAGTCACAAAAATAGAAAAAATATTGGGAAAAATCTAAACATCCATGTATAGGGAACTAATTCTCCTAACTAGTGATTCTCAAAGTATCATTCCTGGAACAGCAGCATCAACATCATCTGGGAACATGTTAGAAGTGCAAATTCCCAGCCTCCATAATAGACCCATTGAAATCAGAAAATCCACAGGTGAAGTTCAATAATTTGTGCTGTAAAGAATCTTTCAGGTGAATTTGATGTAGGCTAAAATTTGGGAACTACTGCTCTAAATGAGGATACTTTCATATAATTTAACACTGAAATTATTTAAAAGAATGAGACAGCTGTACAGAATTTCCAGGAATATCTTCAGAGTATATTGCTAAGAATAAAAAACAATTACAGAGTATGTAGTAGTTTGTGTGTGTGCACATGTTGTGTGTTTAAAATATGTAGAGATTTTGCATATGCTTAGTATATCTCTGAAAGGATGTGTATGAAATTGGGGAAGGAAGGAAATAGAATAGGACTAGAGGAAAATTTATTTTCAATTAAGTACCCTCTTTTGCGTCTTTAAAATTTATGCCATATTTATAGAATTCCTACTCATAAAAAATCAATTTTAAAAGACAATCAGAAAACATTATTTTCTTAAGTTTTGAACCATGCTTTAGCTTTCAATATCAGATTAAAATGCATACCTTTTAAATATGTTGATACAGTATAAAAACAGAATTGTGTACATATGCCCACTAAGTAATTAAACATGAGGAAATTCTGTACTTATCTATTTCAAAGTTTAGCATTAAAACAGAATGTTAAATGTATATTAGAGTAATATAATATATACCCACTAAACACATACTCATTTGAAAAATTAAAAAGTGGGAGCAAACAATCATTCACACACAACTACTGATTCATTTTCTCTGAAGACTTCTTTGTTATTTGTTAGGATTTTTAAAAAACCACTTTTAATCATGGTCCATGCCACATTTATATTTATGCACCTAATTTTTTTAATCATAAAAACCCAGCATTTTAATAATCCTCATGTAGGATACTACATATTGCCTCTCATTGGATACTTTATTTCCACCTTTTTTGTTGTTCTAAATTGTACAGTAGTGAACATTTGGTGCCTAAAACTTTTTTTTTTGATTTTGGGATTATTTTGTTTGTATAATCACAGAAGTAAATTATCAGAACAAAAATAATAATATCCCCATTTGCTTGCAAAAGAGGTGAATTTGATATTATTTCATGTTCATCCAAGTTCCCTCAATTTAGCATAATTAAAATATTCTTCTTGATTTCTAATATCCACATTGGAGTTCTAATAAAATCTTCTTCAAATCCAGGAAGGAAAAGATGAAGAGGGGTAAAATTTAGCATAACTTAAAACATAATATTAATGGGTTAACATCTCTGAAATTAAAAAATGATACAAAAAATCTATACATAGAATTTTAGCAGTAAAGGGGACCAGAGAGTTGCTAGCCTGTCTCTTTCATTTTTCTAGAAACAAAGATACCAATGAAGATATGTTACCTAAAGCCAACCTCTTTATTACCTAACATAATTTCCATATTTGAAAGTTATCCAATATGCAATTTCTACAAGCCATTCATTAACATTACTAATAAACCATCATGTTGTTTTATTCTTTAGTTCTCAGTAATTTGGAAACTAGTAAAACATATGAAATCATGAACAATCAAGGACAGAGAATTTATTTTGCAGAAGAGAGACATAATTGGTTTCTTCAATGCCTTTGTGGTTCTTCAAGGCCTTTTACTATGACAATTTATGATAATGTAGGTCGGGATGTAATTGCTCTTCATAAAGCTCTAAGATGTAGCTGTTGCTGGAGTAGCTGCCACTCACAAAAGGTAAATTTATTCCATGTGATTTAGAATGTATTTGCATTGCTTCAGTAATCCTCAACACTGGACAGTATGATAAAATTTAAGCATTGGGTTTGGTTACAAAGGATTGTCTGGAATGAAAAATGTCAGAGTGAAGACTGAATTTTTATACTACATACCTGCAGGGTGAGAATCATGCACAACTCTGTAATTTTTTTTTTTTCAGGCAATGAAAGTCACAAGATCTTTAGATGTTTTCTATTCTAAAATATTGAAACATCTATCCAAGGCTTCATCTCTGACCTGTGGTCATTTGTGATGTAGACAAGTGATAGTTTTGAGATTCTCAGTTTTATAGTTCTTGGAATGCTTCCATACTATTGTTTTGTATTCTTTCATGAGATGGTCAGTTAGGTGTAGTCACAAGGGAGAACACAGGAGACGTGCAAGAAAAAGTTTTTATATGCAGGGTCCTAGAGATACAGAGGCACTGGAAGCCACGAGGGTGCCACATGGGGGAACCAAGCAGGTGGGGAGCAGAGAAAGAGAACTAAGACCTTTGAGAAAGTGCCTTTAATGTGGGGTCAGAATGAAGTAAACAAGCTAAAGGCTTGATGGGATTTCACTGGTTCATTTAAATGTCACTAGGTCACAGTCAGGTGTAGGCAAGAAAGGGAATGTGTGGCAGTGGCCAACCTTATCACACTGGTGCATCTGGTCACCTGGGCGGGATGCTCACAGCCTGTTGTGGGGAGGTTGAGGCAGCAAGAAAATATTAAATTGTAAAATTTGCAATACTACTACTACAGGTCACAATCAGCATCTTATCAGAGGCAAGTTTTTATCCTTTAGAATAGGATATAGCTATACATTTGTTTATAGGGTTTTTTTTTTCCAAGTTTTTGCTATTATGAACAAAGCTACTCTAAAAGTTCATATATAGGTCTCTGTGTAAACATATCTTGTCTAATAAGTCCATTTGGTCTAGAATCCAATTTATATCCAATGTTTCTTTGTTTTCTGTGTTGATCTGTCTACTGCTGTGAGTGGAATATTAAAATTACCCACTATTATTGTGTTGCTGTATATCTCTTTCTTTAGGTCTAGTCATATTTGTTTTGTGAATTTGGGTTCTCCGATACTGGATGAGTATATATTTAGGATCATTCTATCCTCTTGCAAGGTTGATACCTTTTTGGTTATATAATGACTTTTCTTTGTCTTTCTTTTACTCTTTTGATTTAATTTTTTAATCTGATATAAGTATAGCTACTGCCCTCTTTTGGTTTGTGTTTGTGTGGAATATCTTTTTCCATCTCTTTCAGTGTCTTTATGGCTGAGTTTCTTATAAGCAACATATTGTTGGATAATTTTTTTAATTGATCCTGACAATCTATATCTTTTACATTTTACATTTTTACACTTTACATTTTACATCTTTTACATTTACATTCAAGGTTAAAATTGATATGTGAGGCTTTTTTCTTGTCATATTGTTGATTTCTAGTTGTATTAAAATTTATTCATTTCTCTTTTTTCCTTGCATTTTTATCTTTGTTGTGTTCTGAACTTCTGTGATGTTGCCATTTAATTCCTTTGTGTGACTGTGTAAGACTTGTGAGTTTTATGTTGTGTGTTTTCATGATGGTGAATATTGTCATATCATTTCCATGTTTAAGTTTCCTTTAAGTATTTCCTGTAGGGCCAACCTAATGGTGATAAATTATCTTGCTTGTCTGGGAAAGACTTTATTTTTCTTTCATTTATGAAGCTAATTCTGGCAGGATATAAAATTCTTGGTTGGCACTTTTTTCTTTCAACACTATGAATATGCTTTCCATTCTATTTGTGGCCTGTAAGGTTTCTGCTGAGAGGTTGACTGTTAGTTTAATGGGGTTTCCTTCATAGATAACTAACTGCTTTTCTCTTGCTAACTTTAAAATTCTCTCTTTGACTTCAACTTTAGTCATTCTGATTATAATATGCCATGGTAAAGACCTTTTTCAACATATTTGCCTGGGCTTCATTGGGCCTCTTATATCTGATTGTCTAACTCTGTTGGTAGTCCTGAGATGTTTTCTTTAATTATTTTCTTAAATAGTTTTTCTAAACGTTTTTAATCTCTCTTTCCCCTGGGGAATACTGATAATTCATGTGTTTGGTCACTTTATATAGTCCCAGACATCTTGAAGATTTGGCTCATTCTTTTTTCCTTATTTTTTGTCTGACTGCATTATTTCCAAAGACCTGTCTTTAAGTACTGAGATTCTTCTGCTTGGTCTAATCTAGTCTCAAAGTTTTCAAATGTGTTTTGTATTTACTTCAATGAATTTTTCAGCTCCAGAATTTCTGTTTGTTTGTTTTATGATATCTATCTTCTTGATACATTGGTCATTCATATCCTGAATTGATTTTCCCATTTCTTTGTATTGTTTTTCAGATTTGTCTTCCATATCATTGAGCTTCTTTAGGATCAATGTTTGGGATTCTCTATTTGACTTCACAAGGAATTCATTTTTATTGGGATCTGTTGCTGTACAATTGTTTTGATCCTTTGGTGGTATCATATTTCCTTGCTTTATCATGTATCCTTCCACTGATATTTTCCCCTCTGATGTAGCAGTTGCTTGCTATGATTTTTTTCCTGAATATGCTAATGGTTGAGTTGGACATTTCAGCGTTAATTTGGAGCGCTTGCAGTAGTGTGATCTTTGTATGATTTCTTGGGGAATACACAGTGTTAATGGCAGCTGTAATTTCCTTGGTGGTTTAGGGAACAGATATTAATGGAGTCTGTGGTGAAGTTTTGCCAGAGGCTTGAATGGCAGCTGAGCCAATCTTTGGTCCCTAGTGGTAGAAGCAGTAGGTTGCCCAATTTTAGAGCCCAGAGCAGCTTACGCTGCCAGTGGTGTTAGTGTGTCCTGGGGGGCAATTCTTGGGTCTTCAGATGGCTTTCTCAAAAACTAGTAGTTGAAGCAGAGGGCTGCCTGTATAGGATGGGTTCTTATGTCCTTCATCAGCTAGTGTGATGTGGGAGGTGGAAATAGCAGTGGAGGGAGCCTAGTGGTTTGTGTTGGTGTTACTGGTAGCTGTTGTGGGATGGGCAAGTTAGTCCCTAGTCCCATAGCTACCTGTAATGGGGCAGTGGGATTTGTCCTATGTGTGCTTAGGAAAGCTTGGTCTCCCCTGTCCCTTTCCAGTTAGGTGGCAGCTTCAGTTGTGGCACCTTGAACTCAGCCCAAGCGCTGGGATACATTCTACCTGAACATGTTATTTTTATATATTGCTAGATTCAGTTTGATAATGTTTTAGGTTTATTTTTATAATATTTAAGTCTATAGTTTTCTTTTAATTCTTTGTATGGATTTGATATTAGGATGATGTTGGTCTCATAAGAAGAGTTTGCAATTTTTTCTTATTTCTTTCTTTCCTGAGTCAGTTTGTATAGGATTGGTATTATATCTTTATTAAATATTTGATTGTATTCAGCAGTTAAGCCATTTTATACTGGAGTTGTGTACATGTGAAGGATTTTAGTTTTAAATTCAAAGCTTCTTTAATAGATATAGAAATTTTCAGGTCTTCTATTTCTTGAGTCTATTTTTATAATTTGTGTTTTTCAAATAATTTGTCCATCTAAGTTGTTAAATTTATTGGCATAAAGTTGTTACATATTTCCTTACTATCCTTTTAAGTTTGCAGATTATATAGTAATGCCCCCTTTTTTATTTCTGACATTAGTAATTTCTGTTTTCTTTTTTTCATGTTTAGTTTAATAAATTGTATTGATCTTTTAAAAAAAATCAGCTTTAAGTTTCACTTATTTTCTGTATTTTTTGTCCATTACCTACCTCATTGATTTATTTTCTCTACTATTTATTATTTCCTTTCTTCTACAACATTTTTAGCTTCTTAAAAATGGAAACTTTTGTCATGGGCTTTAAATCTTCCTTTAATTCCTATATAAACATTTGGAGCTAAATATATCTTTTTATCAGCATTACTTTGGCTATAAATTTGATAATTTCTGTTTTAATTTTTATTCAGCTCAAATATTTTCTAATTTTTCTTCAAATGTTTTACTTCATCTATGGGTTATTCTATCAGTCTATATCTAGTGTGTCTATGGGAAAAATTATGCACACATAATGGGCCTGCCTCTCTTTGTCTCTCTCCTTTCTTTCATCCCTGTTCTATGATTTTTCAACCAGTTAGACTGCAGATTTGTATTCAAATTTTCACTAGCACTAACTGGGACCAACTCTCAAATAAGCTGCCATAAAAAATAGGGAACACAACTAGTGACATTCCATTTTTCTAAATATAGAATCACAATATTTCTATTCTCCCAGTTTCCATTCTCAGAATCATTTCTGAAAATGGAACTCCCCCAACCCATTATTTTGAGAGTTGTATTTTAGATACATTGCTAATAACACATATAATCACTCTAAACTATTCTGTCACAATTTCCCCTATCATTTAGTCCACACATTTTGGATACCTATACTATTGTACAATGTTGGTGTATATAGTAACATTCTGTCCATCTTATTTTCATCATTTAGTGCCAAAGACTGCCAATTCATTTTAGTTTTTTATACATCACTCCAGCAAAGTTTCTCAGGAAGGGCTCAAAGTAATAATATTCCTTGAGCTCTTTCAGGGTCATAACAGTTTGTTCATAAATTATGTATGTCAAAAGGAAGTTCCGTGGATCACATTGTCTTTTCCTGAATGTTTAACATATTAACCCACTATCTTCTGGCATGCAGTATAAATTACTATCCAAAGCTTTGTTGCCAATCTGATTTTGTTAACCCTATAAGTAATATGACTGTATGTATCAAGTTACCTGGGATAATCCTAGTTTAACACTATTGTCAATATATCCTAATAGTGCCCTCTTTTTCTTTCTAAAGTTATCCATATATAAAATAAAGTACACATTAGCCTTTTTATAAGTAACGTGATGGTTTTGACTAAATTTCTCCAAATTTTTTTTTTAATTTTCATATTCTGTAGAACATATCTCAGTGTTGAACATTTTAGGTTGATTTTCTTTAGGTATATGCCCATTAAGTTGATAGAATCACTCTTTTCTTTTATTAAAAAAATCATATTGAATTATAGCTTTTAGTATTTATTCTGTTTCATTACTTTTTTTCTTTTGGGGGGACTCTTAGACATATGTTGGACCTTCTTATGCTATCTTCTACATTTGTATGATAATTTCTGTGTAATCCTTTGTACTTGTGTTCCTTCTTGATAAATTCTTATTTCTGAAATAATTTTTCCTTCTTCTGTTTTTTAGCTTTGCCCAATCTTTTTTCATATTCTCTTCATTTTCTCTCTTCATCTTTACCTTATTTCTGAGCATTTCTAATTCTGATGTATACTGCTTATTTATATCTTCTATCCTTTTTTAAAAATGTATTTCAAAATAAATATCAGGTAGAATTTCTATTTTTGAGGGCAGGTTCCAGTGTAACTTTGTTGAAAGAGACAGACAGAGAGAGAGAGAGAGAGAGAGAGAAACAAAGAAGAAAGTAAGAAAAGAAAGAAACAAAGAAAAGAAAGAAAGCTAACAGAATTATATTCAGGAAAAATAATGTCTCTCAAAAATAATACATGTTTTCTAGGCCTCTTTTATCCCTCCTCAGATACAACTACTATTATGAGTTTCTTATGTATTCTTCCATAGTTATTCTATAAGAATTTGTATATTATATTAGCATAGCATGTTTATGCTATCTGTGTGCATTTAACACAATTGGTAGCATTTTTCCCACAATTTCCTTTTAACACATTACACCATAACTTGAAGATTTTATCAGAATGTATAGACCTCCTTTGTTCCTTTAAATGGCTGCATAATAATACATTATATGGATAATCATAATGTATTCAACCAGTTTCTATGGATTCTTATAAACTTGGCTTTAAATAACAATGGGGATAAAGAATTCCAATGAATGCATATTTGCATTGTCAAAGATATATGGAAGTGTTTGTTAATAAACCGTTTTTGGTGTGATTGAAATTTAAGTAACAGCTCATGGAGTCGGAGATTTATAAGTAATCCTTATAAGTACCTAAAGAAGGATACTATTATCCTTTTTTTGCAAATGGTAAGTGAATTTTAGAAACATTAGGGACTTGTCCACATTTCAAGCAGTTAGTAAGCAGCAGAGTCAGATTTTAAAGATCTTAACATCTAAAACCTGGGTCATATGCCTTCCATGTTTATTCTCAAATATAAAGCATGCTTTAAACACAAAAAATTCTGTTCAAATATACAAAATGCTGAGTTAAAAGGTATTAATAGCACATAACTAAATACAGTGTTACTTACAAATATATCTCATTGGATCAATATTATATTTTTTAATCTTTTATAGCTAAAAGTTGAGTCTCCACCTGGTGAAACAATTGGATATGTTTACCAATACTTTCACCCATTTTTTCCAAAGTTTAAAATAAAAAATGAGAATAAGGAAGATATAATGAAAATAAGAGGGCCATGTGTGCTTTTCTGCTGTCTCACCAATCTAAGTTTTAATGTGAGTAATTCATGTTTTAATATCGTCATGTTCAAATTAGTTATTTGATTGTTTTCTAATACATACAATCAAAAATATGATTGAAGAAAAATAAAAATGTATTATTATGGTGTTACTATAACTATTTGACTTTTAAAAAATTACTAATTAACAGTGTTCTTGTCCAATTAAGTTCTATAAGTTTATGCAGCTCATAAGGGATCTTTTTAAGCTATCTTTTTAGTATATAGTTATCAAACAACAAGTGTGGCATTTAATATTTCAAGGAATATTAAAAGAGAAAATTAAACTTTATTGCAATGTACAATGACATAATCTGGTGTTAATGATATATAATATATTAATGCTTATCAATACAGTTTTTACTTTTTATAAAATCCTGAAATTTGTATAATATAATTTTTTAAAATTTTATATGTGTACTAATTTATTTCTCAGATTATGGCCAGCATCTAGATAATAATTTGGGAAGTTAACTATTAAATATATTAACTGCATTTGGTATAACTAAATAACTCACTACATTTATTGAAATCTAAAGATTCCTAAGCAACAAAGAATATTGTGATGGTTCAATAACACATTATGTCTGCAAAAAGCCATGCTTCCTAAACTTTCATCATGACATGTTTGTTTGTTTGTTTATTGAAGACAGAGTCTGTCTCTTTTTGTCACCCAGCTAGAGTGCAATGGCGTCATCATAGCTCACTGCAACCTCAAACTCCTGGGCTCAAGTGATCCTCCTGCTCCAGCCTCCCAAGTAACTGGGACTACAGGCATCTTCCACCATGCCTGGCTAATTTTCCTATTTTTTTGTAAAGATGGGGGGTCTTCCTCTGGCTCAGGCTGGTCTTGAACTCCTGATCTCAAGTGATCCTCTCACCTTGGCCTCCCAGAGTTCTAGGATTACAGGTGTGAGCCACTGTACTCAGCTTGTTTATTTTTTTAATACCTGAAATGTCTAGTCAGAAATCTGGACACGGCCTAACTAAAATACTACCTGATTTCTTTCCTTCTCTAGAATTATGTCAATTCAGTTTAGTGATATGGATTCTGATTGGCATCTGCCTATATTGATTAAGTAAAACATACTTAAGCAAATTAATTGTAACAATATGGTTAGTTTGGAAAATAATAAAAAAAGCACACAAGATTATTATATTTCAAGCTGGAAACCAAAGCAACAGAGTGGTCAATGCATAAAACTCTGGAAGCCAAAGCCACCTTGGCTCATTTTTACTGACATCAAATAATAAAATGCTTTTTGTACATGGTTTTATATTTCAAAGTATAATACAACAAATCCTATTTCATTCTAACGTCTTCAAAACTTTTTCTAAGGTGAATAACACACTTTCTACTTTTAAGTTTGAAGCAAAACAATATTAAATCTGACACTCTTGGGTAAGCTACAAGAATGAGGAAAAAGAAAGAGAGACCTTCATTCTGTAGGAAAGTCATCTTGTGTGTGAATGCGGACAATTATTTTAATATTTTTGCCTATGAAGAACAGGAGAGAGGTAAAGTAGTAGCTAGTTACCGGGTCAGAACTAGAGTGAGGCAAGTGAGGTGCTTTATCTCAGGTATAAAATTTAAGGGAGTACCAAAAAGATCAGTATTTAAGGTAAGTGACAGCTGAATACATTTTTAAAATCAAAATTAATGTAAAAATTTTATTATAAACAAATAAAAAATTAAATGAAGATAATAACCGACCATGCACTTGCATGATTTGTTTCACTGCCTTACCCTAATCCTATTTCTGGCTGAATGAGGGCACAGGGTGGAAGAGGAGGTATCAGAAAAGTATGTCCTTAGCAGGGTTTGATCTTAAAGGAGAGGAGTCGATGGGAGAGGATGTATGAAGATACAGGAAAGGTTGAATACTTGAGGAAGCCAGTTTCTTACTTGGTATGGGACCCTTGACACATAGAAAATTAATCTCAAATAGGCTTAGAGATAGCACTTTTATCAGAACAGAAAAGAAGTAAGAAGTACTGGTATGAATATAATCAGTTTGTAGGGCTGGTGTCTGGTTAGTACGTTCCTGTCTCGTAGCTTCTATTTTCTCCGTAATGTATGCGATAAGATGTTTTGCTGAGGATGAGGTGGAATGGTGGGTTCAGAGTTGTGAAAAGAGTAACAAAGTTTGGACATAATTATTTAAAACTCTTCCGTATTTCTCTTTTCCGAAATACCTTAACACTACTAACAAGGATGTGTATGACCCACCCAGCCCAGCATACCTCTCTGTCTCACTCATTTTCTACATGAGCTCCCTCGCTCACTCTGATCCAGCTATAGTCCCTCCTAAGTCAGGGCCTTTCCTCATGTTGCTAACTCCCTCTGGAATGCTCTCTGCCTTGCTATTCCTCCTTTCATTAATTCTCTATGATCTTCCAAGTCTCAGCTTAAATGATGCTGCTCCCAAGCAGCTTTCTTAAAACCATCCCCCCACTTTGTTTAGTCTGCTTATTACCTCACTATTATACCTCATCATATCACTCTACCTTTTCCTTATGGCACTCGTTACAAGGGAAATAGTGGAATTTATCCCTGGTTTGTTGTTTTGTATTTACATGAGCATCTCTTACTCTGAAGGAATGAATATTACCTGGTATGAGAAGTAATGCTCTAGGGAGTCTAGACGGGTAAGAGAGAAAAGGGAATGAGGAAAAATAAAGGGATCCAGAAAATTAAAATCACTTACCATAGAGCTTAGTTAACTGGGTAAAACAGCTGAAAAGCTGTGGTTTTCATATTGTAATTAAATTAATTCTCCTATTAAATTCAAAAAATTATACAAATTAAGTGTGTGTGCATATAGATTAGATACAGTCAGTTGTACATGATTTGAAAATCTACTTTTAATAGATAGAAATTGTCTATAGATGTTTTTCCAGGCTATTATATGTCCATTTTGCATATTCTTTTAATTTTAGGGTATAATCAGTATGACTATAACTCATCCAGGTCATATTATTTAATAAATTTGGTGTAGAAATTCATTTTTATTTCAGAAATTTTTTCCTAAGATTATATATATATATCTTTCTTTTAGTTGTTGCCTATGGATGAAGAAATGGTTATTGGAAAGATTTCAAAGCCCTACCCTGGATTTGTGAGAAGACTATTAAGGAATGGCAATAAATTTGGGATCCAGTTTCCATTTGATCTTGATGTTAAAATGAAAGCGTTGATACTTGGAGCAAGTTTTCTTATTGTGAGTCCATTTTTATTCTATTTAACTGAAAATTACATTTCCTGAGATTACCATTACACCTTTGCTAATATTTCTCTTTAAAATCATTTGGGTCAAATTGCAAATTATGCCTTTTGGCCTAGTCCTTGGTCTCTAAATTACATCATGGATTCAGTATGCACATTTTAAAGGAAGCAAAAAACTACAGTGTCCTAGAAACATGATCATTGAAATTTAAATCATTTACCTTCAGGAAAAATCAGACGAAGTCACTGAAAATAGAAACAAAATGGCTCAATAAATGTATCTTATAGTTATTTCCCACAATTTAAAATTTTATTAATAAACTTCAGTTACATTTTATTTAAAAAGTAACATTTTGTTAATTTGGAAACTGTAGATATTGTCATAGTTCATGCTCCTATAACAAAACACCTGAGACTGAATAATTTATATACAACATAAATTTATCTCTCACAGTCTGGAGGCTGGGAAGTCCAAGATCAATGCAGCAAGTAGGTACAATGTCTGGTAAGGACATAGTCCCTGCTTCTACAATGGTACCTTGAACACTGCATCCTCCAGAGAGGAGAACACTGTCCTCACATAGCAGAAAAGACAGAAAGGCAAAAGGATTAGCTAGTTCTCTTGAGCCCTTTCCTAAGGACTCTAATCCATTCATGGGGATGGGGCTCATAACCAAACCACCTCCAAAAGGCCCCACCTCTTAATACTAATGCATTGAGATTGAGTTGCAACATGAATTTTGGAGGGACACAAATGTTCAGGCCATAGCAGATATGTTGAAAATTTTAAAAGAAAAATATCATTCTTGATTATAACTGAATCCTAGGGGCAAAATGATCATAAGCAACTACCTTCCTACCCCAAATATTATGAAATGACAGTAAATGTCAGGAGAGGTATACAGGGCTAGGTCTACACAGCCTTGTCAGTAGTATCAAGGAATTTAAGAAAAGAGAAAATAAGCAGCTTAAAAGACCAGATAAAGAACAGATGTAGATGAGGAAAAATTAGTGAGTTGAGAGAGATAGTGGAGGAAATTATAAATCCAGTATAATTTCAGTATAATTATCCAGTATAATTTTATATTCATAAATCCAGTATAGATAGACAAGAAAATATGAAAGTCAAGGGTTTTAAATGAAGAAAATTGACATAATAGAGAATAAATAACTGCTAAGAAATTTCCGGAAGTGAGAAACATGAATTCACTTATCCAAAGAGGACAATATATTCCAAATAGTATAATTAAAAATTAATATCTATATAAATCAGAATGAAGCAGGAGAAGAGCAAAGAAAAATAAGCAACCAAAAATTAAAGATGGATAATCTGCAAGTAATTAGACTTACAACTGATTACCTGACAGAAATAGTAGAAGCCAGAAGAGAGTAAAATAATATCTTCAAAATACTAATTAAAAATGCTTAGCTCTAAAATTCTATTTTCTTTAAGACTATCTCTCAAGAATGAGTGTGAAATAAAGACATTTCTAATTTTAAAAGAGTTCTACAACACATAGATCTGATTTTTTAAGGAGATATAGTAAGTCCTCTCTTAATGTTGTTAGTGGGTTCTTAGAAACTATGATTTTAAGTGAAATGGCATTCTCCAGGTCCTCAAATAATCTCATTTTGTTCAGTGTTTTGTTATAACATTGATGAGAAAAAAATAGGTTTTTTTATATCGTTTTGCTTAAAGTTGCCATTTTCAAGAGCCTGTTGATGACATGACATTAACTGAAGACTCACTATACTTCAGGAAGAAGGAACATAATCTCAGATGGATCATCTGAAATTCAGTACAATTTAAGAGCAAATAAAATGTTAAACATATTTGTGATTTTATTTTACAAATAAAATAATAGCAAATGTCTAATTTTTGAAGTCAAAATGAAGCACGCCTAAAATATTAGCTAAAAAAAGTATGTAAGTTGTAAGAGAGAGATTAGAATTAAAATGCTTTAAGGTCTTTGTATTGTTCAGGAGGTAGAACTAAATTAAATGTGTATTTTAAAATTTCATGGGTAGCCACTGAAACAACAAAAAGGACTATATAAATTTAAACTAGTAGAGAGAAAAAATGAGAACATAATACAAGCAAGCAAACAAACAAACAAAAATCCATTGGGGGAAGGAACAAGAAATAAGAAAAAGCATAGAGAAAATAGGGCTAACAGAAATTTAAAAATATCGACCTATCCAGTTGTATCAGATGTCAATGAAATAAATTCCATGCAAACTTTTAAAATAAGTACAATAAATGTAAATGGAAAAAACCTCACCAGTTAAAAGACAAAAACTATCATATTTGATTTTTAGAGTATCTGTAGTCTCCTTATAAAAGACAAACCTAAAATAATGACCAAAAAATTGAAAGACAGACAATACGGATAAAAGGTAGCAGGTAAATGTTAATCACAAGAAAGCTAAGGAAGCTAAGTTAATACCAGGGAAAAAAAATAGACTTTAGGACAAAATACATTAGAGACAAAGACAAAGTGGGTAACTACATGATGATAAAGGTTTGGTTCAAATAAGATAATAACTCTAGATATGTATGCACCTAATATTAACCTAAAAATATAGAGAAAAATTTTTAAAAATTAGAAAGTTACAAACCCATCATCATAATGGGGAATTTACTCACACATTTCAATTTTAACTAGATATGAGAGACAGAATATTAGTAAAGTTATATAAAATTTGGACAAAAGAAATGAATACAAGAAAATATTGTTTAAAATACACAAAGAGAAGCAAAAGAGAAAAAAATGATAAACTCCCTCTTTTTATTTAGCTTGTAATAAAGTTTCTGTTTCAGCCTCACTGCTGATGAAGCTTTAGAGAATCAAGTGCTTATGAGCTACAGGTATAACTTTTGGGGAATAAATTAAAACTATCTACCAAAAAATTTAATGCTTATATTCTTTCAGATGTAAACAAATAATTATTCATAATCTTTATAGCAGCTAGAAATATAAACTCTCTGTAGCAAACTTCCTTCAAATAAAGAGCAAAAATTAAAATAGTATAAAATTTAAAAGTATGACCATTATTAAGCAAATTATAAGACATCTCTAAAATAGAATATTAAACAGATATTAAAACAAACTAAAAACTCAAACTGTTTTCCAAGAACTTTAATGACATAAATATGCAGGATATTTTATGTGGTTCAAAAGCACATTATGACATCAATTATGTATGTCTGGAAAGAATTTGAACCAAAATATTAATAGTAGATTGGAGGAATTGAAAATAAAACTCTTTCCCTTTTCTTTTTCTCAAATTTTCTATAGTGAATATATATGGATGAAAAAAAAATGCAAATAAAATGATGCAGAATTAGTTGTTCCTCTCCAATGACCTGTATATTCAAATTTATTATTTTGATGTACTTAAGAACAATCAAACAATCATTCTTATGCCCTTAAAAATTGGTTCTACATAGTTTTGAGCCTCAGAATTCTGTTTTTAAATATATTTTAAAATCATGTTATAACAGGGATCAAGAAACCATTCTCATGTCTAAAGCCTGTAGGTGTTTCTGCTATTAAATCAACCTAATTGTATTTATTTTTCATTTTCCTTCTAGGACTACATGTATTTTGAATTCTGGTCATAAGAATTAGCCTGAGAGACTATGCCAGAGACTACTGACATTAAGTTTTGCCAACCCTCAGCAAAATTAAACAATTCTCACTGAAAATATCTAAATAAAGTTTTGCTTCCTTAAAATTATTTGTATGAATTTTTTCTACATAAGCCACACCAAAATTTAATAACTTGAGATAATAATTGTATTTAGCTCAGGATTTTGCTGTATAGTTCTCCTGTTCAGAACCTGGCTCACTCATGCATGTGCAGTCAATTATCAGATTGGCTGGGGACTGTCTCATCCCAGATGGCTTCATTCACATGTCTGGCTGTTGGCCAGGGCCATGGGACCAGTGAGCCACATATCTTCCATCATGTAGGAGGCTAGCCAAAGCTTTTACATATGACTATGTGACAAAAGCAAGTTCAAATGTTCAAGCTCATTTCAAGCTTATGCTTCTATTATACTTACTAATGTCCCATTGACCAAAGCAAGTCACATAACCAAGACACGGATTCAAGGTGTGGAAAAATAGACTCCATTTTTAAATGAGAATTGCTGCAAAATAATGTGGATTGCCATTCTCCCTCCCTACTCTATCACCATCTACTCTCTGGTCACAATTATTTACTCCCACAAGTCTCTTTTATTAATATTATAATTATAACCTCAGGTTCAAATTCAGTATCATGCAATCTGTATCCTTTTTTTCTTTTTTCTTTTTTCTTTTTTCTTTTTTTTTTTTTTTTTGAGTCAGAGTCTCACTTTGTTGCCCAGGCTAGAGTGAGTGCTGTGGCATCAGCCTAGCTCACAGCAACCTCAAACTCCTGGGCCCATCGGTCCTACTGCCTCAGCCTACTGAGTAGCTGGGACTATAGGCATGCGCCACCATGCCTGGCTAATTTTTTCTATATATATTAGTTGGCCAATTAATTTCTTTCTATTTATAGTAGAGATGGGGTCTCGCTCTTGCTCAGGCTGGTTTCGAACTTCTGACCTTGAGCTATCCGCCCGCCTCAGCCTCCCAGAGTGCTAGGATTACAGGCGTGAGCCACCGCGCCTGGCCAAATCTGTATCCTTTGTGAATGCAAGTGAGGATACTTGCATATAGGTCACTTTGATTCAAAGACTTGAAAACTAAAAAGATTCACCTAACATTCAATATTGAGCCAAGGTAAAATAACCACAGGAAACAGATGAATTCCAGGTGGCAGTAGCAATCACTGGTCAGTAGAAATTCTGGAATTGAGATGGGCTTATGTTTCCAGTTCCCCTTACTTTGGGGACGGAGAATATTCTGCTCCCTCGGAGTGACTCTCAGTCTGGTCCATTGTTCTACTCAGCCCTCTGGGATTTAGGCTCTGCCTTCTGAGACACTTTTCCTTTTCTAGAGGAAATGGTGATGTTTTTAGCTTAGTAGCTGTTGCAGGGTTCTTCTTAGCTATAAAAAATTAGAAGTTTCGTTTTATTTTAAATTGTCTCAGGCTCTTTCAGTCTTATGCTCCTACAACTCCCTTTAAAACGACAAGGGTTTTTATGTGTCAGAGTTAGTCCACTTCATTGGAAAAAGTCCACATTCACTATTCTTTTCAAGACATGCTTCTCTCTCTGGATTTACTCATAGCCAGCCTAGCTTCTTTATCTGATAGCTGGGTTCCAAAAGCAGCCAGAGAATACTCCCTGATGCACAAGCACACTTCAAGCCTGTTTGCTTTGTGTTTGTTAATGTCCTATTGGCCAAATCAAGTCATATGGCTAAATCCACACTCAAGGGATGTTGAAAGAGATCCTACTTTTTGATAGGAGGAGCTGTATGGTGTTATGGACATTTTTAAATAACCTAGCACAGTATTTAACAGGTGATTTTTCTTGATTAAAAATTATTTGTGATCTTATTTTACAATTATATATTCTAATTTAGCTAACTAAAATATTTATGATTCTTACATGTGGTTGGTTTCAATGAGAAACAATATCCAAAGAACAAGTCATTGTATAGCAGAACTACACAGACACTATCCTAATGGGAAGCAAAAGAGATAAAGACTTAATAAAATATAATAAAATGAGGCCTTACTATTTTTACACAAAGTCTATTCTTCCTTCTTATAAAAGTTTCAGGATAGAACTGCCCTTGTCATACAAGTGTTACCATTTCATGTTCTGGATAAATCCTGTACTGGTGGCAGAGATTTCTGACTACAGAAGAAAATAGCAAGTTTTTCGTTTGCAAAACTTTATGTTTAAAAGGCTATAGCCTAAATCATTCTAGAAAGTCATAGGATCAAAAAAGTAAAGATATCAGAAGTGGCTCACTCAAAGGGAGGGGGGGTAGACCTGAAGCACATACTGCCAGAGAGTAGAAATCTGTCCCCCACTTCCCGTCAGAGATCTAGAGGTAAATGGATGTGCATGTATGCCTAAAGATGTTTCCTGGGTGCTGTGGCCTGGGAGATTCACATAAAGAACCTTATGCTCTCACTTGGCCGGGGGGAAGTGGAAACTCCTGCCTTCCAGAGGACTACAGGACTCTAGCCTTTGAACTTTACCTTAATTTTCTATACTCTAACATTCTTTAGGAGTCTTTCATGACATTTTAGTGGAGAACAGCACACACTACCTTCCCTCAAGGGGAAAAAAAAAAAGACAAAATCTCTGGTAAGTTAGTAAAAAGAGAATTGGAACCAAATTCAAGAAAATGAAAAAAGTGATACTTTTTGCTCCAGAATTTTGTGAAGCAATCTTATTTCCAAATTATCTGTCTCATCACAGTTCCTTTTATGAAACTTCTCTACTTGCAACCCCTGAAAAACACATCAACTTCTTACTCCCTATCTAGGTATGACTGGATCAGGGTTTAACACCTTTAAGACAAGGTACTCAGCTCCTCTAAACTTTGTGTAAGGTAATAGTAACCAAAGCATTGCTTGAAATATAAAATTACATAATTTTTAGCAAAGTGCATAGTATATATTGTATGCTTAGTATATGTTAGATGATATTACTACAGCCATATTCTTCAGATATTTTATACTCACATGAAACATTAACATATGAAGAAAGGTGGAACTTGTTCACACACTGGTCTCTTGTTTGTTTGCCTCTATTCTTATAGGTATGATTTTTTTAAGAGAAAAAAGAAGTTTGGTTGAAGTTGTTAACAATACATTAAAATTGAAAATTGAATTGATGCTTTTGTTTTGGCCAAGCTTGCAAATGCTAAACATAAAACATTAAGTGAGTAACATTTCATTACTCACTTTCCAGAACAAACTTCTAAACCATTTATATAAGATGTGTTGGAAAAGACAAATTTGTTCTCAGCTCACAACTTATCCAATACATCTCATGTAATAAAGCAGCTACAGGAGGAAGAGGAAAATAAAGTATATTTTTTCAGTCTCATCCTTTGTGATTTGGGTATTGGAGATCAGAAACTGCTAAAGAGACCATGTAAGCATCTTGACACAGGTGAAGTTGTTTCAGGGACAAAGTTTAGCTCCGCCTTTACAGATGATATGATGCGTTCTAGCACTGTGAGGATTAGAAGTTTTGACAGCATCTATAACCAATGTCCTTGGTATGACCATTGACATTCTCATAACAAGTCATGGCACAGGTGAGGTTTCTTCAAATAACCTGGTAGACATTGGGAACGGATAAGTGGGAGCAAGGGCATAAGAAGCAAAGACAGCATTTGGTGGGCAGACTAACAGGCAAAGACAGCATGCAGTGGGTAGATGAATAGGTACAGACTGGTTTTTGACAACATGTGAAGTACTTCTAGAATACTGTCTTGTATGACTTGTTGATAGTATAAGGAGTGGCTAGAAGACTATGTAGGTCCTGCTAATACCTGGTAGGGGTCTATTGAACCAGAAAGTTATTTGGGTTATATAATTATTATTGTTATTTCTGTTGCTAATACTCTAAAGGGTATTTGATTTCTATCAGTTACTGTCAATAACTCAGCTACATGAATTGGATGAGTTTTTTGTTGTTTTTGTTGATATTGTTGTTGTTTTGTGTGTTCTTTGCTGAATATGAAATTCCCAAGAAGGCATCCATTATTAACATTGGATGCCTCATTTGGTTGTTGTTTTTTTTTTTCAATCAGTTATTGGATATGACTAGAGATTCACATACACTTCCAAAATTATCAGCCAGTAAGTACATTTAATATTGAACAAATGAGTTTTTTAATTGTCTTATAGAACCAACCCAGCAGAATTTTAGATAGAACAAGCTAACTGGAATTTTAAAATGCACTTCATAAGATGTTAATTGTGCTTAGAAATATATGACTATTATGTTTCACCAACTATATATGTGAATATGACACCCTACCTCTCTGTGAGAAAAGTAGATTATGTTAGAAAATACTTTCTAAGTTATCCACCAAAATAAATCACTGGCAGATGGGTGCTGACATTTTGTGGAAACTCCAGGGCCCTGGCTATTAATTTCTGGCCATTCACTGAAATAGCAATCCTCAAACTTTAGCAGACATCAAAATCACATGGAGCAACTTTGAAAAACACAGTTTACTGCACACCAACCCAGAGTTTCTGATTCAACTGGTCTTGGGTAGGCTGATAATGTGCATTTCTAAAAGGTTCCCAGGTGAAGCTGCTGCTACTCCTGCTAGGCACAACACTTTGAGAAGTTTGGCACTAGAACAAGTTACCAGATTTCAGCCGAAATTCTGTGAGCTGGCGAAAAGACCAAGTTGAGCAAATTATGAAGGTTTATTAAATATTAATATTTTAGAGGACCACTGAAATTATCCAAATAATGCATCTTTATGCAGTGTGGTTTGGGATCTTCAGGTACATTCTCTTTCTTTCTATTATTTTCAATTTCCCTCTAGAGGACAATGTTACTCTACATGCGGCTTGGAATCAGGAACATTAACATAACCTGGGAGCCTCCAAAAGAGAAAAAGTCACAAATCGTACTCTAGACCTAGTATATCAGAAACTCTAGGGATTAGGCCCAACAAACCGCATTTAACAAACTCTCAAGATAATTTTAATTGTCACTATAGTGTGAGAAACATTAGAATAATGTGGTGGTTCTCAGAGTTAGCTACATATTGGAATCACCTGAGAGCTTTAAAAACCGATGCTTTGGTCCTATTCCCAGATACTGGTTTCATTTATCTAAAGAGCAGCCTGGGCACTGGATTTGTTTAATGGATTTTTTAAGGGTAGTTTTAGGTCCACAGCACAATGGAGTGGAGTATACACAGATTTTCCATATATCCCTGTGCCCACATTACATATAGGCACGAAATTTTTAAAAGCTTCCCAGGTGGTTCTTATGCACAGCCAAGTTTGGGAACCACTTCAAAGAATATTTTTCTTATCAGATTTAACCTCTTCAATACCGCGCTCACCGGCGGGGAAACCTTGCCCACAGCCGGCACTCATAGCCCACACGATAGTTTGTGCTGTGCATTGACGACGAATCCGTTTTGCTCTTGTGTGATGACGAAAGCTTTTTTAAAGCACTGAAAGCTTGTTTTACTTTACAGGCAGCTTTACTTGTAATGTAAATCAGAATAGGTAACATATACATATATGTTTTTATTACGTTGTTTTTAAATGTTCACAATTTTATTTTGATAAATGAAAAATTAGAAAAATCATATCACGGCTGTCGGCTAAAGTTGACGCTGGGCTATGCGCCTTCATTTCACAGCTGTCAGCTAAAGTCGCTGGGCCCATTCATCTGCGGATATTGACTATAGTCAACGCTGGTACCAAAATGGTTAAACATGCTCAGGACCCTTATTCTTCCCCAAATTTTCCTCAATCATATACCTACCTCTCCCTTTAACATTTTTGTTATTGTTATTTTGTATCTAAACTTCTTAAATTTTCTCCACTTCCTCCTCTCCTATTTGCCAGGAAGTCCAATGTCATTTCTTTTGCATTTATACCAAGGGATTCTTTTAAACCTTACCTTGACTTTTGTGCAACATTTGGTCTTGTTGCCCATTTCTTCCTGAACTCTTTCATTGATTTCCAGACAACCCATTCTTTGGTTTATTTTCCACTTCTTGCCACTCATCCTCAGACTCTATTAGGTCTTCTTTGTGCCCATCATTTAAATGTTGGTGATTTTCAAGTTTGCATCTTAGGATCTCTTCTGGACTATCTAGCTTGTCACATAGCAGCCAAATTAGAGGCAAATGAAGAATTTTTTTAAATTAACTATTATTTATCAAAGTATAACATGTGAATAGTCTAAAAATCCAAATACTGCTAAAAGACTTTTTACAAAATCAGCAGCCTCTAGGTATTCCCTTCCAACAGTTTTAGACACACACACACACACATTTGCCCAAATTCTTCTTTGGAATTTTATTGAATTTTGAGATCAATTTGTAGAGAATTGATATTTTAAAAACACTGCAACATACAATCTTGGAACATGGTATATCTCTCTTTTACTTAGGGCTTCTTTAATTTCTGGTATCTATGTTTTATAGTTAGTAGAGTACAAAAAATGCATCTTGTATATTTTTCATTACTTTCATTACCAGATATGTGATGTTTAGATGCTGTGTACATGGCTTCTTTTAATTATATTTCCAAATTTTGTTCCTAATATATGGAAATACAATTGGCTTTTATTGATTTACATACTGTTACCTTTGTCAATCTAAGCAAACAGAGAGAGAGATTCTATTAAAAAATAATACTTATTTGGGAACAGGGCATTGCAATGGGCATACTCCATCATAAACTATGTATATTCGGGGAGGGAAACAGACTTTTAAAGGAAAAATATAATTGTTTTGAGATGATTATCCTTGCCTATAATCATCTATAGCAAGTGAACGCCATTCTGAGGTTGGCTAGGCAGTGACTGGGCAGATGTCCTTTCAGAAGTATTTTTTGTGTAAGGTTGTAATAGCCTTTGTTCAAAGTTGCAGTTTTTGCAGTCTTTTGTGATAGATTTTGTTATTAAGCATTTATGATGAAAACCTTGTCTTCATAGCCTTTCCCTGATCTATTTGTCAGGGTTTGTTTTTTTGTTTTTTTGGGTTGTTGTTGAGACAGAGTCTCACTCTGTTGCCCTGGCTAGAGTGTCGTGGCATCAGCCTAGCTCACAGCAACCTCAAACTCCTGGGCTCAAGGGATCCTTCTGCCTCAGCCTCCTGAGTAACTGGGACTATAGGCATGTGCCACCATGCCCGGCTAAAGTTTTTTTCTATGTATTTTTAGTTGGCCAATTAATTCCTTTCTATTTTTAGTAGAGACGGGGTCTCCCTTTTGCTCAGGCTGGTCTCGAACTCCTGCCCTTGAGAAATCCATCTGCCTTGGCCTCCCAGAGTGCTAGGATTACAGGCATGAGCCACCACACCAGGCCTGTCAGGGCTTTTTATTTATTTATTTATTTATTTATTTATTTATTTTAACACAAGTGACTGCATTTTGATTCTAACTACTTTTATATTTCCCTCTTTTGATCAATATCTTTCTCCAAAAGCATGCCTGATTGATCATCCTGTAGTTAGGTTTTGATTGTCCCTCAGTGCCAGAATGCACCTATCCCGCTTACTTGGTCCCGTCCCATGTTTGAGGGAGTGATTGGTGATGAAGAGTCGGTGTTAAAACCCTTTTAGCCACATCTGAGCAAATCAAGAGACATTTGAAAGGAGTGACTCTCAGGCTAAGTCTACATTGTTAAGTTCAATTTTGTCTGTTCCATAGTCTTTTGCTATCATCTTAAACTGCTGGGCCAGCATTATTCTGTTAGGAGTTGTACTTCTGCAATAATTTAACAAGTATTAATACCAAATAAAAGTTTAAAAATAGAAAATACAAAGTAAAATTAAACAGTCCAGTTTGCATAATGCTTATGAGTCATGATCTTATGCTTAAAGACAACTAATTGAATAAATCAAATAACCATTATTCCATGAAGTGAAAAAAGTAGGCATTGAGAAGAGTAAAATTCTCATTATGATATACAGTCTTGCTCTGCCATCTTGTGGAAAACTGTTTATAGCTTGAAAATGTTAACTTATCCTAGTTTGCAGTTTGAATGTTCCTAGTTATGGTATCAGGCAGTTTAGTGAACTTTTTATGTGGCCCCTATAACAGCCACAAGACTTGTTCCTTAAAACTCATCTAGATTTAGTTTATAGGGCTTTAGGAATAGTGCAGTTCCCATTTTTAGTAACTTTGTGAAAGAAAGTAGGATTGAAGAAATCTAGAAGAATATAGGATCTAGTACAGTCTATAGGTAGATCTCAAAAACTTGAAAAGAATGCATAGAGCTAAAATATAATAACAGATATATTGTAGCTTTTCTTTAGAAATACAAAAACTTTTTCTCTATACATTCGTTATATAGGAATCTCGGTTTTAGAAATCTCTTGAGGCCAGGAACCCAAACCAAGGCAGACCTTAGATTTTACCTACAGCCTTAAGGTTCCTAAGCCTGCCAGGAAATGACAATTTTCACTGGCTCACTATAAGGCTGGAAACTTTTAAAGTGAGGCATTCTATGCATAACCTCAAATCTAACACTTTAGTCAAAGCCATGCATATAAACAACGTTTGCAATTGTATCCCTCTATACAAAGAGAGCAGGTTTTTATTTTTTATTTATATGAATAACCATATTGCCATAAAAATACTCATGAATAGTTTCTGAATTTTGGTGGAACCAAGGAGGGAGAAAAAGCAAATGCTTCCATTGTTGTTCACAAAAGTACACTTTTTCAAATTCGTGTAAACTATAGCTTAAGAAAGAAAATTTCCTTAAATCTGGAAAACAAAATATTTAAGTAAAGAACCAACAATATTTCAAATGAAAGTCATAAAAGCATCGTCATCAGTTATTCAGTCACATGTAATTAACTTTTGTTCTGCTTGATACTGACTAGCAGCTTCATGAACCCATCAGTTTAACCAGAGTTTTATCAGCATATTGATCTTAAAGTTATTAGCAATCAGGCCGGGCGCGGTGGCTCACGCCTGTAATCCTAGCACTCTGAGAGGCCGAGGCGGGCGGATTGCTCGAGCTCAGGAGTTCGCAACCAGCCTGAGCAAGAGTGAGACCCCGTCTCTACTATAAATAGAAAGAAATTAATTGGCCAACTAATATACATAGAAAAAATCAGCCGGGCATGATGGCATATGCCTGTAGTCCCAGCTACTCGGGAGGCTGAGGCAGTAGGATTGCTTGAGCCCAGGAGTTTGAGGTTGCTGTGAGCTAGACTGACGCCATGGCACTCACTCTAGCCTGGGCAACAAAGCGAGACTCTGTCTCAAAAAAAAAAAAAAAAAAAAAAAAGTTATTAGCAATCTGTATTTAAGAGTACTTGTCAGCGTCTTTTCCACGTGATTGCAAATACCTTTAGAGAGGAATTCAAAACAATAACTTTGGATCACTAAATTTTAGAATAGCCATGATTAAAAATCTGATGTTATTCATTAAAATCAGCAATTGATGAGGACATTTTGTTATTTTTGTGGCATACATTGTAATTTCCAGAATTGTGACTGATGAGATATTAAATTTCTAAGAGTTTTATATAATTCTGGAAACTTCATATCAATAATATACCCATAAATGTAACTGAAAGATGATCTAGCATCACTTATCATTTGACAACGTTTTACATATAATTTATTGAATAACATAATCATTTACAAGTGATGAGAGATATATATTATTTGAAAATCTCAAAGTTAATTCTAGGTGAAAAAAGACTTAATTTAGGATTTTGATCCCAGGGAAGTCACCAAAGATGTAAAAAATTTCAAAACACTTGATTAAAACAGACTCACAATTTTTTGTGAAATAATAATCATTCATTTAATCAGAGTAATATCAAAAGATTTCAAAGCAATATCGAAAGTTCCATGAACATACAAACCTTAACCTTTTCGAAGGTCAGTTTTCCTAAGTGATCAATTACCTAATAAAGAAAGCATAGGAAATTATCCTGTTACAATGTAAATTCTTTGATGTTTTAGGCCAATTATTAGCAATGTGAAGAAAAACCTCCTGCAATGTGATTGTTTCTCCTTATGGAGACCTGAAAGTGAAACTTGATGAAAAGGGCATTTGAATTTAATCACACATGAGAATGCCAAAAATTATGAGTGCACAACATATTTTAGAGAAACATAAAGAAGAAAAAAATCCCTTGCATGGGAGAATGTGTGGCTCTTAGTAAAAGCATGGGAAATTTCTTGATTACATAGGACTATTCAAACATATCAAGAAAAGCCAAAAATACAAAATGGAGTTACACTGGAGAAAAACATTGCTTGGGACTTCAAGATAAGCATTCTGGCATCAGCTCATAACTACAAAGTTAGAACTAGGGGGAAAAAGGTACAGGAACTGATGAAAAGTTGAAGGAGAGAGTTACCGACCCAGACTTTCTCAATGGGAGAGAGAAGAAGAACAGAAGACAATGATATATGACCTGCAAATGACACATCGTGAGATACAGCAGAAGTTGAACTTCTGAGATATTAATATTAATCTGAGAAGCTTTAAGGGAATACTCTATCTCAAGAAATGAAATTACCATTCTCAATAAAGAAGACAACATTTCTAACCTAAAACTAGGGAAATTAAGTGCTCTCAGAAAGAAATGTGGCAGAAATAGGATCTGCAGTCAAAAGAAACAGATTTTAAAATTAAAAATCAAAACTTTTTGAAATTTTACCAAAAGGAAATCAACATTTCCAGAAAACCTCATTGTTGTACTATAGAGGACAAAATTTTACTTTTATGTTAATGTATTTTTAATACTAAAGCTCAATCTTTAGAAAGACATAAATAATTCCCTTCTAATTATAGCCAACTTAACGACAGGCAAAATTCCTTTAATAAATTCATCCTTCGCAAACTTTTCATTTCCTACTCAGACATTTGATGACATGTTTAGGCTTTCTGCTTTGTCCTATATTTTCTCTTTCTTAAATAACCAGTCATTTTACTTTAGGACAAAAATTTACCATACCAGATTCTTATATAAAATTATTCTCTTTTTAGCCTTCCTTACCAAAAATATATCTTCATACCCATAACTTTCTTCACATCTCACCCTCTCCTACTTACTGTTTTTTTCTATTAATATCTTGGTTCTATTTCCTTTCTGAATTTACATTTTGAAACAACCTTAAGATAACTTTTGAATTAGGCAAAATTATCTTTTTCTTAATAAAGAATTGATATCTTATAATTTTTCTAATAACAAACATCTTAATTTTTGGTGCAGTTTATATACAGAATTGTATAGGTTAATTATAATTTTAACTGTCAATAACCTCAATTTTTAGTAAACAATTTTGAACTATATGTAATATATCAATATTTTGTAGATGAGAATAATTTTTATAATTTTCAGGTACATGTTTCTTCATAACATAATTTTTGTGTGTATTTAAAGATCCAAATATAGTTTAGTCATTCCATAAAATTTAAGAAGCTAAGAACAAACATATTTATGTCCAGCAATTTGTTTCAGTTTTTTGTCTTATTTGGAAATGACTCAGACACTTAATGAGTATCTTACTTAATTTAATGTAACTTTAAGACTACAAATTATAAGAAAAATGTGTTTATAAATGTTTATCCATTTACATTTATCTAATTTATTTATTACTTATTTTATTACATATTTTTAACACTTATACCTAGATTACTTATGAAAACTGAGCTATTAGTCATCATTTTAAGTTATTTTTCTGTTAACCATTTTTATAACCCATGAATATCAAGTGTTAACCTCTAAGTAAGAATCTTACTTAGCCAAGGTTTAAATGGATATGTTGCTGATAACTCAGAGGATACAGCTGTTTTCATTAAGCCAACAATATTAAATTATTCTTAATTATGAAAAAGTTCCATAAAGAACACTTTATTTTCGGCTGGATTTATACTTTTTATAAACTTTGTGTCAAATCCTGACATCTTAAAATATCTAGCAGAGATAAATATGCAACTGTCTGATAAGTAAACCCAGGCACAAATGTGTGCTGACAATTTTGAAGGCAATTTTTTTTTACCAACAATTTTTAAACCAGCTTATTTGTTAAAAATTTTCTTAAGGCACGTACATTAAAATTCATTTAGGTTAATTACTATGTACTTTATATGAGCACCCATTTACTTAAGCCAATCTGAATAGAATTTCTTAAGGAATTACTGGCTGACTACATCATATTTTATTATGTAGATACAACACAACATAAACCATGTATATATGTGTAAATACATCTAAAACCATACATACACAGAAAGATGTTATAGCTCTAATTTTAGAATTTAAGTCATGAGACAGTAAAATGTACAAACTCACCAGTTTTTAAAAGACAGTTGGATCCAAATTATTTTTCTGATGAAATGGGACCTGTTCACATGCCTGAGCTTTATTGCCCAAATAGGTAATGTAATCAAGATTATGAACCAAAATTGTGGGTAGAGAAATTTCCAAAGTAGTCTGGTTTAAAAAATATAAAACAAAACAAACAAACAAAAAAACTTCTCTCAATTTCAAATGACTTTAGGGTAAATTTTCAATGTCTACATTTTAGCCAAGACTGGCTGAACTGTATAAGAAAAACAAAATCTTCAAATAGCCCTGAATTTTTAGTAATCTATTTTTGGTTTGTTGGTCTGGTTTGTTTGACTAGTTAATGAGAGTGAGGAAGCATGTTAGCAGAGTTCTGGGTTTTATGGTTTTTTTTTTTTTTTTGGCGGGGGGCTTTTTTTTTTTTGGTCCCTGTATTCTGGACAGTAATCCCTTATATAACATTATTGCTCTGAGCTCAAGATTTTTACCTGTTTGATCTGACAGCCTAACTTTTGCGAACATTTATTGAGCTCTTTCTTTTTAGATTATCAATTATTCAATTAACTGTTCCATTACCCTGAGCAATTGTTAGCAGGCAAACCTAAATTTACACCAAAAGGGACGAACGGCTCTTAGGTCTAGGTTTTTGATTACCATAGAGCTGTTGTAATTTGTAAAGCTACTAGTTTAAAATCCCTTTGAGACTTTTAAAAAAATCTAGTCTAGAATACCATAAGCAGTGAGTTTTATCTCAACATCAGTAAAAAAGTTAGCCCATTCAAAGTAGACAGAAAAAAATAGAGATAGAGAACTTAGAAGCCACTACCTATTAAGTCTATAATTGCAGGGCTTTTTTTTAAAAGAGTTTAAATAATGACCATTTGAGCTCTGTGTTTTCCTTGATGTAGTTTCCACATCAGTATAAAAATGTGCATGAGCCATGGTGTTTGGTGAAGTTTTTGTGTGGCCCATTCTTGATTTAAAAAGAGAAAGCAGCAGAGGGCAGGGTATCTCTGCCAGCACTCAGGTGTTCAGATCAAATTAAATATTAGACACTCAGAAAGAACCAAAAGTAAATTCAGCAGAAAAGACCTGCCTTATAGACAGACTATAAAGTCTGTAGAAACCAGAGTACTCAAACCAGAAAGTCTTTATACCAGGAAGGACTTGCCAAAAAAGTATTTTATCATCTCAGGAGGGAAGCAGACTCTTCATTAAGGTGGTCCTCTACCAAAAATGGAGGCTCAGCCTGAAAGAAAACTCACCGGTGTGAAAAAGCAAGCTGCAGAAGTGGAGAGCTCAAGGAACATAAGCGAGTACTGGACACCAGTTCCTAAAATTGCTGATTTCTTCCAGTAGTGATCTTTCTTTGATTTCATTTCTGACACCATATATGTCAAAGAAAATAACAAACAGAGAGAGAGGTTCTCTAAAGAAGTGGCATTTATTTGGGAATAGGGCATTGCAATGGACAGATGCAGGAACATGCCATAATAAAATATGTGCAAATTCACGGAGTGAAGGAAGACACAGATTTATAGGAAAAATAAGGAGGATTACATCATTGTTTTGAGATAATTATCATTAACTGCAAGGATTAATAACCAGGGGATACCAGTCTGAGGTTGGACAGGCAGTTGCTGGACAGATGTCCTTTCAGAAGTATTTAGTAGATCTTTGTAGATTTTTTGGGGGGGATTTCTTTTATGTAAAATTGTCATTTGTAAATAAAAAGTTACGCTTTATACTTTCTAATCTTTATGTGTTTTCTTTTTTTTTTTTTTTTTGCTTTTTTTTTGTGTATTGGACAGGACCTCTCGTAAAATGTTAAATAAGACATTAGCAGTGGGCATCTTTGCTTTATTCTCAACTTTCTTTAAAAGGAAGGAAAACTTTTGATATTTCACCCATATATGTGATGTTAGCTCTAGGTTTTTGGTGAATACTCTTAATCATATTGAGAGAATTTAATTCTATTTTAAAATTGCTGAAAATTTTACCAACCTAAATTTAATTAAATGATTTTTATACATCTGTTGATAAGGTTGTATTTTTTCCCCTTATTCTGATAAGCAAGTGAACCAGATTGATTGATTTTGGATTATTTAACTAACCATACATTTCTAAAATATCATTTATATTTCTATATCCCACTTGATCATGATGTTTTGTTTGTTTGATTTTGCTGCGTGATGTTACTTGATATTCTGGTAGCGATATTTACGTGTATGTTCAGGAGAAATTTTGGTTTGTAATTCTTTGTTGAGTTATGGAATCAAATTTAATCTGACCCAGTGGTGTGCTGGTAAATGTTAAATCACTGGCACTGGCTTTCCAGGGTAATAAAAAGCCTTGGTTTATAGTGCTTGGTCATTACTTTGGTATGGATACCTCTACAATGGCTGATTTGAATCTACTGATATGATGTCATTCAATGCAGAATTAAGAAGAGATGCTCAAAATAGGCTCTCAGGAGCATGAGCAAGCTGGCTGCAGCATACCTGTGTTATGATCTAAAAACAAATCGGAAATTTTTCTATTACACTTTATATTCTAAACAACTTGGTGTAATATTAGTAATACTATTTCTTCTTTAAATTTTTGTTAGTATTTGCCGGGTTTTACTTAATGAGTTTGAACAAAATATATATAGTTATATAAGATATATATAAAATACTATATAATGTATATATATCATATCATATATTATGTATGATAATTTGTATATATGATATTATTTATTATATACAATTTCTTAACATAGGAAAAGTTTCCTTTGTTATAAGAAGGATGGCTTCAATCATATTGTGTCATTCAACAGACATTCTTAGTCATAAATACCATATTTCAGGAAAAAGAAAATCAAATGATAAAAAGTCAAAGAGATAATTATCAATGGCTTTTGTCAAATACTATTGGAGGAAGATTTATGCTAATAGTGCTTCACTTTATATTATGCCAGGACATTAATTTAATAAAAGTGGCTCACTTTCTCTTTAGCTAAAACATTAGCTAAATTGCATTGGGAAAATAAAACTCAGAGGCAGAAACTAATTGGAAACATTGCTTTTAGGTAATGAAGCACTTACATATCCATTTTGGGGATTCATTAGTTTCAGTTTGAGGAGGTTTTTACATAACTCACCTAAAGAATGTATAATTGTGGTTGATGTACATAACTGTCAAAGACACTGAATAAAGGGAAAACTTTGGCATTTTATCTCATTTCATCTTAACAAACACTCCATCACAGTTTGGACTAAACTTTAGGGATCCAAGGATAAAAAACATGATCAAGGCATTAGTCTACTACTCATGAAGCTTAGTAGAGGAGAAGAACACAATTAAACCAATAACAACTCTACCAGGTGATAAGTGATATTAAAGAGATTTACATAAGGTGCTATAGAAACACAATGAGGGAATAATCTTTCCAGGTGGGAGACACAGTCTATTGATAGTGTATTAACACGTCTCTCCCTTTCCCCTTCTCTCTCCCTCTCTCTTTCTCTCTCTTTCTATCTCTCTCTCTCTCGTCTCTCTCTCTGTCTCTCTCATATATTTACGATTTTGAAGATAAATTGCAAGAAGGGGCAAAGTGTCTCTTATGTAAAACAAAGGAAGTTACAATTGTTTCAAGCCCTGTGGTTTGCTAAGAGGTTTGCACAAGCCAAAGTAAAAGCATCCTAGACATCTACAGAAGGACCCCGTGTGGCATCTTCCACTGGAGAACTTCAGAAGGCACACGTTACAAGTGTAGAGCACTTCAGCAACAAGTTAGCACATTTGGGGTCAATAAGTACAATTTTTATAGGAAAGAGAAACTGACACCTAAGAGATGAAGCTATGTTATCAATAATGAAAAGAAATGGATCAGTCTCAAGGGACAATTTTGCTTATTAGAATAGGTTGTATCACATTCATCACAAACACAAAGACTGCTTAAAGAGAAGTTGAGATATTTCATAGCAGCAGGACTAGTTACATGATTTCCTGCACAAACTAAAAATGCAGTGCTCCTTGTTCAGATGGTATTGAAATTTCAGGATGGCAACAGCAGCACATTAACCCAAGCACAGCTCTCAGGCCCATGAAAGCAGCAGTGGCCAGAGGGAAGTATCACTTTATGTATTGTAGCAAGCTAAATCTTTCTAGAATGGGAAGCCATAAACTCTGAAATATAGCAAAAGTAGGTCTGAATCCTAGCTCCATCACATATTATTTACTGGATATTGGACGAGTTGTAGAAATTTTCCATTTCCTCTTTGAAATGTGGCCATGCAAATTCAGACTTCCACCTAAGTTTCAATATTTTACATAAATGCATAAGTCAATTTTCTTCTGTCGACTATACAAATAACTGAATGTATTATTTCTTTTAAAAAAGAGTGTGCAATAGTGGCTTTAAAATATTGCTGCTAATTTTAAGAAATAAAAATTTAAAGGAAAATATTTTGTTCATTTTTTTAAATATCCCTGACCATTGATTTTATGCCTCATCCCAGTTGTGAGCTACCAATCACAAGTAGGATTCATCATTAAAATAACTGTTTTAAGATCATATTTTTAAAATATTTAAATAAATGTTATCTATTTAGGAGTAAGAATATAATAGCCATGTATATTTTATATTCTTCATGTAGAAAATTATACTCTTCATTTTAATATTTCACAATTACTTTTTGACATTCAGAGATAGACTCATTTAATTTCTGTAGTGCTCTGCCATTTTAAAAACATATTTTTTATATTTTGTTCTTCAGTTGTGTGAAGAACAGCAGGAGTGCTAGGGCTTTATCTCTGTGTGGCCTGGTAACTTCCTTCACTGTCTCCAGGTGCTAGAGAGCTGGCTTTTCTCAGCACATCATTAGGAAACTGGCACCAAAACTCAAAGTATCCTTTCCCCTGAGCAAGATCATTGTTATGCTTAGTCCATTAGAAAAAGAAAGCAGAATACCTCTGCCAGCATCCAGCCCCATGGCCCAAGCACATCTCTCTGGAATATTACAAAAACAGGGATCTGTGTTCCTTCCGACCCTCTGCCTGTGAGTTCCTGTGTGCATTATGTGATATTTATTGCTGTGTGCCCTGTCCCTTTGCAAGAGAAATCTTAATAAGTCATTGTGGGATAACAAGGGCAGGAATTTTTAATCTTATTTTACCAACGAGAAGCATAAAGTCAGATGGAGCAAGTAGAATGTTCAGGGTCACAAATTTAGTGATCAGCATTGATGTGGCACTTGACATTCCTATTCCAAGATAAATTATCAGTGATTCAGGCTTTAGAAAAATTGTTAACGTATTATGTACTTTATACCAGATCCTGTCACAAGGACTTTACATTTATTGACACATTTAATCCCACAATAAAACTCCAGGATAAGTACTAAAAACACTGCCTTTTTACAGTGGGAAAAACTGAGACAAAAGGAAGTTTGATGAGTTCCTCAAAATCACCTTATTATTGGCGACATGCAAACCTTGAGTTCAAATCCAGGTGGTCTGGGTTCAGAGTCCACGCTCTTACTTTCCAGCTGCACTGCAACTCACATGCTGGCTCAAGAACCCTTTTTCAGGGCTGGAAGAGCAACCATAGCTATTTCTGGGCCACATATCTGGTTGATGTTGAGGAAGAGAAAGAGAAGAATGTCCTCATCAGCCCTCAAGTGGGCATGCAGGTCATCCTCAGATGCTTGTATTAAACCGGAGAGTTTGTGTTCCTGACGTCCTTTTTTGTTTTTACTTGAGAGATATGAAAACTATGAATATTTCAGTTTTAATATCGTATATCTAGTACTCTCAGGCTTAAATGTTAAAACAATATCTTTGTGGATATATAGAACTGACAGTAGAGTAGCATCTCCAATCTATGTGTATTAACATAGCCATGGGTATGAGATATAGATATAATCAATCTAAGAGAGGGGCAGAAAAATTATACTACTTTTCCTGATCTGAAAAGCATGGTGCTAGTACCTCTGGTTTCTGAAAGCAGAGTTTATTTTCTATTCTAGTGTACTCAAAGTCATCAGGAATATAAAGACATAATCCAAACATTCATATTTTTATAAATTTAATGATAAAATTATTATAAAATATTTTCTTTAAATCATTATCTATAAAATGTTCTTTATTACAATTATTTTACTAGAATTGTTGATTCGTCACCTAGTGAGTGCCAAGTAGATGAAAGTAGAACAGGTCAAGAAATATTGTTTGTTTGATTTTTCTTATTTTTACCTCATTTTATATATATATATATATATATATATAAAGATAAAGAACATTTTATTTTTTATTTTTATTTTTTTTGAGACAGAGTCTCACTCTGTTGCCCGGGCTAGAGTGCCATGGTGTCAGCCTAGCTCACAGCAACCTCAAACTCCTGGGCTCAAGCAATCCTTCTGCCTCAGCCCCCCGAATAGCTGGGACTAAAGGCATGTGCTACCATGCCAGGCTAATTTTTTTTATATATATTTTTAGTTGGCCAAATAATTTGTTTGTATTTTTTTAGTAGAGACAGGGGTCTCGTTCTTGCTCAGGCTGGTCTCGAACTCCTAAACTCGAGTGATCTGCTGCACTCAGCCTCCCAGAGTGCTAGGATTGCAGGCATCAGCCACCGCACCTGGCCAATAAAGAACATTTTAAAATGCATGCTGAAAACTAATTAAAAACACGCTGAGTGAATCTTTGTAAAATTGTTTCTGTTAGTTGGTTTGGCAATGTTCTCTTCATTACCATGATAACCATCCAAAGATAAGGCTCCTTTTCATTTACCTTGGAGGAGGCTCCAACAAAATTATAATGTTCTCGGACAGAGAAAAAAATACAAGAAATATCATTGAATCTACCACAAAACTAGACTGTGTTTCAGCCATAAGCTGATAATATCCATTTTATAATATTTATCTTTTTTTCAAGGTAAATGAAAAGGAAACTTATCTTTGGATGATTATCATAGTAATGAAGAGAAAATTACCAAACCAACTGACAGAAACAATTTAACAAAGATGCACTCAGTGTGTTTTTCGTTAGTTTTCAGCATGCATTTTAAAATGTTCTTCATCTTAATATATATATATATACATATATATAATGAAGTAAAAATAAGAGAAATTAAACAAACAATATGTCCTGACCTGTTCTACTTTCATCTACTTGGCACTCACTAGGTGACTAATCAACAATTCTCGTAAAGGATTTGATACAGGAGGTGCATTTGTCCATTCAAGAAATCTTTATGAAATCCAATCATATTCCAGTCACTTTACTAATGATGCCAGCATGGACACAGTCTTTGCCTCCACTGACCTCTGAGTCTGTTGGAGAAACAGATACATAAACCACACAGGTAATTGTAACCTCCTGTGTGAGGATGATGATAGAGAGGGGACTGTTGAACCCACAGAAAGACTACTTAACCCAATGGAGTGAAGGCAGGATAGCAAGGAAGAGTTAGGCTTTGGGAGGAAGATCTGAGCCAAGTCTTAAATAGAAGTTATCCAGGCAAAGAGCAGAAATGGGGACTGGAAATAGAAAGGAATTCCAGCAGGAGGCAATACCAGGAGCAAAGGAAGAGCTATGACAGTGTGGTGTATGGGGCGTTTGCTAACAATTGGATTCTAATGAACAGTGTTAGGAAGTGATGGGGGGAAAGGCGACAGACAGGCAGACCAGCCACATATGAATTCTAGGAGGTTGGGCTTTATCCTGTATGTGCCAGTGAGACACTGAACAGGGAACTAATATGGCTAGAATTTGGGCTACATCATTATGGCTGCATATTGGATGGTGACAGTTTGGAATACTCTACAGTATTAAGAAAGACAAAGAGAGAAACAATTTGAGAAATATTCAGGAGTCAAGATCTACACAATGTGGCATATAGCAATTGATCAGCAGTGAGTTACTTAAGGATACAGGAGCCCTGAGGAAGACCCTCTGTTCTAGCTAGGTGGATTGTACTGTTACTAATCAAGACCAAGACTATCCCAGAATATGTCTGGTGGGAAAATCAATTTTGTTTTGAACCTCTTGGATTTGAGGTGCCACATGATGCATTCGACAATCATCAAAAGTATTTAAGGGGATGAGATTATCTATTAGGAGTTTGCCAAGTAATGCATCCTATGGGATATAAACATTTAGGGACTATATAGAGAAAGATAAGTCTTTGAAAGAGGCAGACAAAGAATTCCAAAGTATAGGAACCAGAGAGTTTGAAGTCAGGGAGCAGAAAGCCATAGAGATCAGTAAACTAAAGACTGAATTGTGTCCACTAAATTTGGAAATACAAAGGCCATTGATGAATTAAGCCAGAACTACCCTCATGAAATATTAGGAAAGAAATGCATATTTCCTGTAGTTGAGAAATAAATGGGAGATAAGAGCATAGAAATATATCATAACAAACTACACTTTAGGAAGCTCAGTTGAAAAGAGGAAAAAAGAGACAAGATGGTGGCTATAGAGAGAAGTAGGGACAATAGATGGCTTTTTTTTTTTGATAGGAGAGATAAGCCTAAGTTTTGGTTAAAGGCAAGAAAAGATAAAAAAGAAAAACAAGTTGAAGATATAGAAGAGAAATACTATGTATGACCAACAGAGCAAGAGCCTAGAATGTAAAGATGGAACTAGAAGCAGGAGACATGAGCAGTGTACACCTCATCTTCTACAATTAGAAGAAAAGTGAGAATAAATGTGTGTGTTGATAAAAGTGTGGGTAGATAGGACAGGAAAGTGAGGAGGCTCACTCTTGATGTCCTTGAGTTTCTTAATAAGGTAGCAGTCAGATTGGCTTCTATGCTATCCTTACTATTCACTTGTTCATTCAATCAATTGATTCAGTATCCTCAATTCATTGGTTAATGAGGGAGACATGATTTCACCTGTAGTATTTAGTATTTAGTGGGATTTGAAGATACACAAATGTGTAGTAACAATACTGTGTAACAAATGGCCTTACAAGAAACGTGGAGATTATGGGGGCTCCTGGATGTTTAACAACCATGATGAACTGTCTCATATGGCTCTATTGTGACAAACTATAACTTTAATTATATTTTATCATTTTGTTTGCATTTTCTTGGGCATTTTTCCCACAAAAACTTGAAGTTAACATTGGTCAATTAAATTGTGGTGAATTCATGGTGCAATATTACATAAGAATAAATTACATAAGAATATTACATAAGAATAAAGGCAGTGACAAGAGCTATATTAATTAAGTTGAAAATATGTTCAGTATTTATTATTAAATGAAAAACAAAAACAGATTACCTAATAGTGTATGTGGCATAATGTTTAAAAGTAAATTATAAACCAAGAAATCAGAAAGAAGTAACTATGAATAATGTTGTATCAATATTAATTTCCTGTTTTGATAATTATATTACTATAATATTAAGAGAATATTCCTGTTTGGGGATAATGCACACTGAATATTTAGCAGCACCGTGTTTCTAATTTACTTTTAAGTGCTTTTGAAATAATAACAATAACATATATTACATATGTGTGTGTATATATGCATATATATTTATATATAAAAGAGAGAAAGAGAGCTGAAGCAAATGTGAAAAAATGGTAACATTTGGGGAAATGTAGGTGAAGATGATATATATATTTTTTACTGTTCTTGTAACTTTTCTGAAACTCTGTAATTATTTCTAAGTTTAAAAATTTACCAGGCAGGGGGAGGCAATTGGATGGTCTAGCCTAGGTTTGCAAAATAGAGCCATGTAGTTTACCACATAAAACACATGCTTTTCCTTTCCTTTTAGTTTAATAAATTCATAAATTAACTTTCCAATTGCAAAGTGCCAGTCTTTTCATTTGTATGGTCAGTAACCAAGGTAACCTGAATAGAGAAGAAACAACTGCAATCGGGATTCCACACATCCTTGAATACCTACCTCCATTGGTCTGTTCTCAGAACCCCAAATTTCTCCTTCCTTTTTCCTTGCAGCAGAAAGACCTAAAAGAATAATTGTGGTTCTCATTATGTGCCCAAAGTCTGAAGATTTCCTAAGCATGTTAAGAGCATAGGAACTGAGAGGTAGATGGGCATTCAAAGAAACAGAAGTGGAAAGCACCAAAGGTCTTCCAGGACAAAACAGAAGATATGAGGAAAAGAAGAGACAATGTCTGGTGGATTCTCTCAATCTACAAAGCAAACATCTGTATATCCAGGACCCAGAGAGTGGCACAATGTGTCACAATGCTGGATTGTTAATTGACATAGAGTCATCCAGACCAGAACAATTGACACACATTCCCAAAACTGCTTTGTATGTTTTGTATTTAATAAACATACAATTTTTTTTTTGAGACAGAGTCTCACTCTGTTGCCCGAGCTACAGTGCCGTGGTGTCAGCCTAGCTCACAGCAACCTCAAACTCCTGGGCTCAAGCAATCCTTCTGCCTCAGCCTCCCGAGTAGCTGGGACAACAGGCATGTGCTACCATACCCAGCTAACTTTTTATATATATGTTTAGTTGGCCAATTAATTTCTTTCTATTTTTAGTAGCATGGGGTCTCCCTCTTCCTCAGGCTGGTCTTGAACTCCTGAGCTTAAACGATACTCCCACCTCAGCCTCCCAGAGTGCTAGGATTACAGGCATGAGCCACCGGGCCCAGCCTAAACATACCAATTTTTTTTTAACAATTGTATTTTTTCTTCTGTTTTGCGTGTGTATGTGTTTTCGTCTGTTCTCTTTCTTCTGTGTTGAAATTTTTATAATGAGCATGTATCACTTTTACATTTGAAAAAAACTTCTCATAGTATTTACAGCATGTGATTAATTAATTCTATGTGTTAAATTCTCTAAGTTATAGTTCCCAGATGTTTGCTCAAACATCACTCTAGATGTTTGAGATATTTTTTAGATGAGATTAATATTTAAATCAATAGACTTTGAATAAAACATATCACCCTCCATAATGTGAGTGAACTTCATGTAATCAGTTGAATTCCTTGATAGAAAAAAACTGACCTATCTCAAAGAAGAGGGAATTCTGCTAGCAAACAACCTTTGGACTCCATCTGTAGCATCAGTTCTTCTCTGGTTTCCAGCCTGCCAGCCTACCCTTTAGATTTGGAACTTGCCAGCCTCCACAATGATATGAGCCAATTCCTTAAAATAAATATTAATATATTCAGATAGATGGGTAAATAAAGAGACAGATATCTACACATCCTATTGGTCTGTTTCTCTGCAGAACTCTAACTAATACATGTTATGAACAAAATAAGAATCAATGGGCCAGCAGTATTGAAGGAAAACATATAACTAAATTTAATAAATTGGAAATGGACAGAGATTCATTCTTTGTAACATTAATTCAAAAGGCACTACACCCATAGGTAACACATACTAAATCTGAAAAAAATATATACAAAAATTGAAATGAACCAATTTTACATCTTCACTGAACATAATCAAACATCTTGAAAATACTCTATCATTGTTTACTCTTTATTTTTAGAGCCTATAGACAATGTCTAAAATTCAAAATTCTTCGAATCTTTGTTCTCCAAATTCAAAACACATCACTGTATAATTATGATGAAAAAATACACTATGAGGGTTGAACAAGAGAAGAGTAAAAACTATATTAGCAAATCATTTAACAATTGTCACATATTTGTGAATATAAAGCATTGAGAAGTTACACTTTAAAAGCTAATGATAAGAACTGGAAAAATCATTTTTTGTGCAGAATTATTGATATGAAAAATATTCAAACCTTGTTACTTTGAACTATAATTTAAATTATATTTCCAACATTTTTCTTGTCTATTTTGAGGCACTTTTCCCCATAATTTAAATAGCATTATAGATAATTTATTTTAATGCTAGAATTTTTGTGTATGAAATTAATACATTAATTTCAGATGAGTTCACTTTCCTCTATCTTTAGTAATCCTATTCAAAAACATTGGCTATATTTCCAACATTCATTAAAATTTTACTGTCTTCCTCATGAATACCTTCTGTATTAAGTTTATTCTTAAATTCAATGTTTGTCTCTATTCTGCATGAACTTTTTTTAATTTTTACATTTCTAGAACTATTGAATTTTGTATTCCTTGGGGGAGGCATAACATAAATTTAATAAATGCATTCATAAGCTGAACAAATTTTAAATAAGTAAAATATACAGTATTTGACAAAATAATTTGCACAGGTATTTGAAAAAGCTATAGGTACAATAGGAAAACACAGGAAACACAAAAAGTACACTGTGGGGTTGAATTTTTAAATAGAATGATTAGAAAAAGTTTCATATTTAAGGAAAGATTTGAGGGAAGTCAGAAACAAAACTTGTAGATACCTGGGGAAGAGAATTTCTGTAAGAGGATGTAGCATTTGCAAACATTGTGAGGTGGAAGTGTGCCTCGGGATGTTCACAAAACAAAAAGACGCCAGTGTGTCTACAGTAAAACTAAGAAATGAGAGAGCAATGGGAGATAAGAATTGATCTGTCAGACTGTGCAGGTCATTATAATGACATTGGTTTGTATTCTGAGTAGACTCGTGGGATAAAAGCAGGGAAGTCACCTCTTTCTGAGGCAGCTAGAGGAAGACTTTCAAGGCTCGAAACTACTAGGGCTCTCCTAAACAGAGAAGCATGAAGGTCAAGTTCTTATTGCCTATTCTATGTGAGCCCTGGCTTGTAGGGATCATCAAGCCCACATTTACTTGGCTCAAACCAAGGCCACTGGGAAGCCAACATCTCTTGGGCACCTGTGAGCCTCAGCATTTCAGGAAAGAGTTCTTAGGGATTCAGGAAGGAGATGCAGACACATAGGAGTTGGTAGTGGAGGGAAGGAGCTGCAGTACAGCCCCCACCTTCACAGAATCCTCTGCTCCAGAATCTCTAACTATATTTATGTTAGTCCAAGTCCATAGAAATTGTCTTCATTCCCACCTTTCTATATCCCAGAGGAGATAAAATAAAAAGTCACAAATCAAAATTAAGCTATTTCTGTATTTCGACAGATAACATTCATTACAAGTATTTATTTGATCTTGGTATTATACAATGAACTTTGTACAACAAATACTATTATTCAACAAATAATATCTTAACATAGACAACTGGCAAATCAACAATCCAAAAAGTCTTGGCTGGGTACAAAGAAGCTTTAGCTACTTCACAGAGCTACCCACAACTGTGGAATTACAGTTGTTTAAATCAAAGAGCACAGATCTGATAAAAACAATAACTAACATCTTTTCAGTACTTATTTATTTGCTATGTATTAGGCCAAATCTTCAACACATATGGTTATCTCTAGCCTCAAATGATCCAGCGTGGTAAGCATTACTCATATTTTACCATTATAGAGGAAGAAATATATTAAAGCACACATGTCAGGTGGCAGAGCTGGTCTTGTCTGACTCCAAACCCAGGTGACTTAACCTCTACTCACTGTTTACAAAACCACCAAAAAAGTTGGAAATATCTCAACCTAAAGGATACAAAGCACTTGCAAAGATATAAAACCGTGTTACAAAATTCTCAATTCCAGCTGGCCTATTTAGACAGACAAGGTCAATTCAAGAAGTGAGCATCATGCAGCTTTCAACAGAAGAGAGTTTTACAGAAGCAGTTGTCTATTCTAACCTCTGCCCAGATGCTGCAGGTCAAGAATTACATTTTTAGCTCCAGGGCACTATATCTCTTCTGTATAGAGGATACTTTACTCTACCTCTGCTTTTCATTCTGTCTCCTGAAAACCAAAGGATATTTTGAAAAGGTGAGATATATTATATTAACTTGAAATTCTCAGAATGAGAAAAGGAATAGAATGAATGCACTGTTCCCACTTTCCCAAATGTGAAAACACCATGTTTAACATAATTTACTCTCAGCAACAGCAGCAGTAGTTGCAGTAAGTTCATTCCATAGTTGAATTATTGTGTATGATCTCTTGCTCTAAGAAGCAAACCTCTCTGATCTCCTCTCAGGTTAAACTGCTGAAGCTAGGCAGGGATCATTTAGCCTGGAATCCTCTGTATGATATATTTAATAACTGCCTTTAGGCCGGGCGCTGTGGCTCAAGCCTGTAATCCTAGCTCTCTGGGAGGCCGAGGTGGGCGGATCATTTGAGCTCAGGAGTTCGAGACCAGCCTGAGCAAGAGCTAGACCCCATCTCTACTATAAATAGAAAGAAATTAATTGGCCAACTAAAATATATAGAAAAAATTCGCCGGGCATGGTGGCACATGCCTGTAGTCCCAGCTGCTTGGGAGGCTGAGGCAGCAGGATTGCTTGAGCCCAGGAGTTTGAGGTTGCTGTGAGCTAGGCTGACGCCATGGCACTCACTCTAGCCTGGGCAATAAAGTGAGACTCTGTCTCAAAAAAAAAAAAAAAAAAAACAAAAAAAAAAAAACTGCCTTTAAAGCTTCTGAAAACATGCAATGATTAGACAGTAATATCTTACATTCAGTGTAACTGTTGTCCTCCCTTGAAAATTCTAATCCTTGCTTTCAGCTCTAACTCTCTGAGATGCAAAGACACTTCTAGTTCAAAGGATTCAAGACAATGGTCTTACTCATCCTCCAAACTAAATCTTCATTTCTCTGTGCTAAATATCCCCAGTTTTAACTCTTTTTCAAATGAAGCCAAGTCCAGATGCTCTCTCACTCTAATGGCTATTTTTTAGGACATTCTCACTTTCTACATCCCCATTTGAAATGAGTTGCCAATAACTAAACATATTTCAGCTCCCTTCTCATCAGTCCAGTATGCTAATCTACTAATGTAGATTATGTCAGTATCAATTTCTCTGGCAGCCACATGAGATGGCTGACTCCTACTCAGCATGGAGCTGGCTAACTTGTTTATTTGCATGCTTGTTTATTTTGCATGAAAGATTTTAATTTACTATTTAACTAGTTTTTTAAAAAAATAAAGGTCATATGACATGAAAAGAGCATTAGACTTAAAGTCAGAAAATCTAGATTGAATCACTGCAAAAACATTCATGAACTCAGTTGACAACTTTAAAAAAATTAACCTTTCTCTTATTTCAGTTGCACCATTAAAAAAAAAAACCTTGCAAAGTTTTTTTATTCATCTGTAATTTGGGCTTGATAAGGATTAAAGATGTATTTCAAAAGGAGTTTGAAAGGACCCTTATGATCATTAACTATGATTTTTTAAAACTTCAATGTTATACTTTTAATTAATTTATTTTAATTTTATAAAATGAGTTTTCTCCCAACTCTTTCTGTACTAATAGTGGTTAGCTGTTTAGAAAAAAAGAGATAGGGTTAGCAGTTTGATTAAAGATATATAAACCAAAGTAGATTTATGGAAGTGACTCTTATTCATTAAAAATTAAAATTTCTTTTTTATGTGTGAACTGTAATATTCCCATGGTTTTGGAGGATGTATGTCAGCAAATGGACAGAGTCGATATGCCTTTTTGAAGAATTCTCTCCACCAGTGTCTATATGTACAAGTTATGGTTTGAATGTTTGTCCCTTCCAAAACTCATGTTGAAATTTAATTTCCATTGTAATGGCATTAAAAGTAGGACCTTTTAATGAAAGCAGGATTAAGGCACGTGTACTCCATCCCCACAGGTGGGATTGGTGCTCTCCTAAAAGGGCCAGTTTGGTTTATTTCCTTCTCTCTCTTGCCCTTCTGCCTTCCACCAAGGACTGATACAGCAAGAAGCCCCTTGCCAGAGGCCAGGGCCTTTATCTTGGACTTCCCAGTCTCCAGAACTGTGAGTCAGTGAATTTCTGTTCATTGCAAATTACCCAGTATTCTATTATGGCAGCAAAAATGGACCAAGGCAGTACACTTATTGTGGCAAATCAGAGCTATTACACATTTCTCAGAAAAAAAATCATCTTTAAGCATTTATAATTTAAATTTTATTCATGAATTCTTAAATCGTTGATGTTGTGATCAACTCTTTCACCATGTAGGAGGTACCTTTCAACTACCAAAACATAAATACAAGACTTGTACAACCAGTACTTGGAAATTATGGCTACATTTGGAAAAAGAATTAAATCACTATGAAGTTCTAGATACAACTCAAAACTATGAGATTATTTAATAATTCGTTTATACAGATACCCTAATACTGTCATAGTTGTTTTAGATTTTACTTTAGAAACTCTGCTTATGTTCAGACTCTCACTGGATGCAGTAGTTAAGGTGTACCTTTGATTTCTGCCATAGACATGACAGTATTTGGATTAGCCAAATAATGTTCTCAAGTTAAAATCTAAGCATACATGGCATAGCTGAAATCATAGAATGATATGCTGCTTTGGAAACATTTCCTACAAAATATGAGCTATTAATTAGCTGAACTGAAGATGAAACAATATAAATTCAGCCAGGCCTACTTGTTGAGAATTAATATTAGACTTCTAATTAGAAAAAACATAAATTTTGCTACAGATCCCATTGGTATTTCTTTTTCTGTCCCAATACTCCCCTTACTTCTGAGACTCAAAGATTCACATTTCATTCATTGAAAACCCACTAATACCCCTAAAGTTTTACTCAGAAAATATGTAATAGAGAGTTTTAGAATATGCAGCATACATGAAATTTTCACTTAATTTATCTTATTTGAATCTCACAATATTATGGGATAGATAAGAAAGTTATTATTTTTTACATTGTATAGACAAAAATACAAAGCCTAAGAGAAGTTAAGTAACTTGATGAAGGTCATTCAGCTAGTCAATAGTGGACCAAGAATTCAGTTCCAGCCTTTAACACATTGACTGCCACACTAGAAAACAAAAATTTCCCTGGGGTCATGGTGTTTTTATTAGGAAAATAGAATAAAAACTTCAAAAACAAAACAATCCTTTCTGATTTAATGAAAAATTTGTTATTTTTTATTGTTTTCTGTGTGTGAGTTATATACAACTTACACGGCACTAGAATCCCTTTATACGCTGCGCACTAATTGAGTAGTGTGGGACTCACCACATACTTGCTGAATTTTTTTTGGAAAATTGAGTCTTCATATGCTTCATGAAGCCCTGGGCTCAAAACTAGCATGAGTTAAATACAACTCACATGGCAGTTAATGTGTTAATGTTAGTTACTATAAAAGAGAAGGAATAGAACAGTGGTTCTCAACCCTAACTGCACATGAGCATTACCTGACAAAAATTTTTAAGTGCCAATTCTTGGGCCGAACCTGTTAAAATTCTGATTTAATTTTGCTGCAGCTCTGACATCAGTGTTTACTAAAAACTTCCCACATAATTCTATGCCCATTCATTGTTGATAATAAATGACAGAGTGTGTCTATGTACCCAGCCTCTGCAGTAGTAAGACAGATTGGCTTAAGATCCTGACTCTACCATGAAGTAGAGTGAGATCTTTGGGAGAATATTAATCTCTCTGTATGTTGATTTCCAAATTTGTGAATTGGGTGTCATAACAGAATCTACTAAATAAAAGTCCCGGGAAAACAAAATGCAATCATATATATGATTCACTTAGCACAGTATTGAGCAAATAGTAACCACTACTAAATATTTTCCTGATCATTATTTATTCCTTGCAACAACACTTTAAATTAAAAGATTTGGCTTTAAAATTGGAAGACTGAAGCCCAAAGGTAGTTATCACCTAGGGAGACCAACCATTCAGTTTTCCTGGGACTAGAAGAGTTGCCAGGACACAAAATGCTAAAGTCAGAAAGTTCTGGGCAAACCATAAGTTCCTTTAACTTCAAATTTGAGGCATTTCTAGGATGCTACACTTCTGAGCAGTGTTGAGAACTCCACAGGGACAGAGGCTGCCTTTTATATGATTGTTTCCCCACAAAAAAAAAAATAATCTGCCCAACCCCCTCTCAATAATCATCCATTTCTGAAGGATTAATTTAGTAACTAAAAGATTATTTGACTAACTGGTAGATTAAGACTAATAAATACATAACAAAAGTAAGTCACATGATACAGATATTTTTATATTTATAATTCTCTTCTACCAATCATTTGCATAAGAGTTATCTGTTAGTCTTCAGACTTCTTTATTATATTGACCTTACACTTATCTTCTCTTATTAGAAATTATATAATATAATGAAATGCAAGTAGCTGACTAGCTGCCTAATCCTAGAAAGGTTTACCTTCTCCAAGCTTTGATTTCCTTACCAATAAAATGGAGACAATAAGACCTACATCAAATGTTTGTTTTGAGGGTTAAATGAGATAACAAATGCAAAGCATCTGGCACACTTTAGTTTCTGGTAGCTTTGTACACAATTTTTAGATAAGTTTATCTGTGTGTTTGAATCGAATTGTCTTCTTATGTCTATGGACCAGAGATTCCCGTCTCCAAGTGGGAGATACTGAGGCAGGAAGCAGAACTGGCATTTGGAACACAGCCACAGCAAGCAGACTGGCCCCAGAAGCCTCTTTGACCCTACTAGCCTGAGACTCCCTTCCCCAGTAGGAGGTACCTGGAAGCCCAGCAGCCCAGCATGGAGATACCCATTCCTCACATCATTATATCAACTTGAGACTCATTTCCATAAAATTCATTTCTGTGTTTACATATTAATGAACTGCATTACTATTCTCCCTTCCAAGATGTTTTAATATTCTTAAAAAATGAATTAGCTTTCATTATTCGAATGCTTTCTAAGCACCTACTGCATGGCTGTGGTGCACATGACACATGACAACTGTATACTGCCATATAATCCTTAGTATTCTCAGGCTGCCCCATCTAACATTGCCTCTCTATTCCCTCACCTTCCTCTGCTCTTCTCTACCCACAAAGTGTGGCAAAATCTAGGTGTTGTTGAAAAATACAAGGTAATAGTAACCACAATTCTTTCATTTTTCCTTTCATAAGACAAGGATTTTTTTGTTTTGTTTTTAGACATGGAGTATTCATACAACCCCTACAGCTTGGTGGGTGAGTGAAAATGTATAAATACAAAAAGATGTGAAATCGAGAACTGATCATGAGAGTGAATATTGAGGTGCAATGGAAGCAAGTGGTAGCTAGTGAGGAGGCAGGCAGTTGTTATCACATCCTTAGAGTCACAAAAGGGAAGGTCTATCACCTATACCCAACCCAGGGTCTCCTATACTCAGATCTCCAAGGTGTAAGACAGAGACCACATGCTTCTGAGTCAGTTTTTATTTCCTTTTTTTCACAGATTGAAAAAAAATGTTTTTTTAATGTTTCGTAGTTTCAAAAGGAGGCACTATTTGACTAGTAATCCTCATTTTGATGTTTAAGAAGTCTGAATATATGGCTCATGGTAAACACTTAAAATTTTTATCTGGTGACTGAAATTATAATAGAAAAGTGATTTGATGTGTTTTAATTTCCTTGTTCCCTTTGCCAAAGGCTGAATGTATTACCTTTTCAAATTTTGAGATCTGAATGATATTCTTCTCTAAGTAAGCTCTGAATCTTCCTCAATTTTGTTAGTTATCTAGTTCTAAATTCTTCCTCTCTGCAAAATAATCTAGTCAGTTGAAATAATTGTTATCTTGTCCGTCCTACAATGTAATATGTTTACATTGTATACAGTATAATACAGTATTAAAACACTTCAGAACAGACATAGGTGAAATATATAGTATATATTAATATAAAATAAAGCATTTCCAGACTCTACTTAAAATCTTAATATAAAGATCATCTTAGAAAAGCAATCTGCAATATCATTTTGGGACTATTTAGGCCCATACTTTACTCTGAGGGTAAACACAGGATTAGGAGGGGCTTAGAGAGGAAGTTGCCTGAGGAAGGCCTATAAGAATTAAAATTTAAATGAAACAAACTCATCAAATGAGGGCAAAGTGGTGAAAAAGTAGATCACGACTGTAGTGAAATACATTTGCTTTTGCAAACTTATTCTTAACTTTCTATTATTTGATACTGTTATGGTCTAGCTGAAATACCAAAACCACATAAGGTATGATGAACACTTTAAAGGGAATAAGTGATTTACTACATTAAGTTGTAAGCCTTCCAATAGGACTTCCAAGAAATTTTCTGGCTCAAGAGATTGAAAAAGGCCGGGCGCGGTGGCTCAAGCCTGTAATCCTAGCTCTTTGGGAGGCCGAGGTGGGCGGATCGTTTGAGCTCAGGAGTTTGAGACCAGCCTGAGCAAGAGCGAGACCCCATCTCTACTATAAACAGAAAGAAATTAATTGGCCAACTAAAATATATATATAGAAAAAATTAGCCGGGCATGGTGGCACATGCCTGTAGTCCCAGCTACTTGGGAGGCTGAGGCAGCAGGATTGCTTGAGCCCAGGAGTTTGAGGTTGCTGTGAGCTAGGCTGACGCCACGGCACTCACTCTAGCCTGGGCAATAAAGTGAGACTCTGTCTCAAAAAAAAAAAAAAAAAAGAGATTGAAAAAGAAAATGAAAGAATAAATTATAGGAAAGTGGAAAACTATTTTTACAATTTTTTTCAGACTAGACTCAGTTTTGACAAAATATTCACAAAGTTAATTAGAAGTTAATAAAAAACAGTTTCTACCCAAGCCACTAAAATGTATTGAAAAATATTCAAAGTACATTACTTTGAAGGAGCGTCAAGTTTTCAGCTTGCCCAAGGTAACCTATTAGGATGCCTTCATTTCTGCCTCTAGATGAACCAACTAATGATACAACTGTCTTAGGCTAACAGAGATGTGTGTTGAAGTTCCCATACGATATAAGTAATTGATACTCTGTGAAGAAATGAATGAAAGATGAATTAAATTATAAGTCAATATAACTGTATTTCATTCAACTACCAGAATGTAGCTCACACATTTGACAAAAGATATATGTACACAAATATTCATTGCAGTATTGGGCTTTTTAAAGTTTAAAAGCTTTCAGACTTTCACATGTTCCTAATGTAAAGTCATTGATTATTGATTTAAAAACATAATTACAAAAAGCCACTATTTGAAGAAAACTTTTTTCTTCTCTTAATTTCTATAAAAGAAATAATTTGTACTATCCCCAATCCCAAACCTTTGCTACACTGAAAGTTGCTATATCTTAGAGTTGACATCCTTATGACACTTTCTAGATTCTGAGGAACCAAAATATATATGTACCAACATAAACATATAAGATTTATAAAGCTGATGATCTACTCTCAAAGTCTACATATAAGAATAGCTTAAAAAAATGAAAAGTAAATAGCAAATCCTAGGATCATATATGGTTATTGGTTAGCTTAATGGTTCCCCATTAAATTTTCCCATAGTTCTTAGTTCTGCTGCTTCTCAACAAAGAAGTTAGTCATGTAAAATCATCTAATTTTGAGATGTATCATTGCTATGTTTACCTCAAGATTAAATTCCAAGCCAGATGGATATGCACTTGGGTCCACATGGAGAAACACCAACTTCATCACGAGATAGGTGGGATAATGAGACCAATTATGTGGAAGAGGAATGATAATGGTGATGCTGTAACGATAAGAGCAGCCATCCCTTATATTGCTTCCTGCACTCCCAACATGGCTCTGCTGCTATTTTCCATATATTAATTCATTTAATTCTTATAACACGTCTCTGAGACAGATTGCTATGATAGCTCCCATTTTAGAGATGAGAAAACTAGGGGAGGTATTTTTCACAGGGTCATCCAGCTAGCTATAAGTCCCCAAAGCCATTGTTTGAGGCTGGCTCTATAGGCCACACCCTAAATCATTATGCCATGTTACTCTTTCAACTCTGTGTGATATTTGGTTTCTTTACGTGTTGACACAGAAATACAGGGGGACAGAAATATAGGAAGATGGTGTTATAGTACTTCATGTGTTTTCCAGTTTGGGATTATGGCTGGGAAACCCAGGAGGCACCAAGGAGGTCCTGTCTGAGGATGTGCTCTCTGCAGGGAAGTTTGCTCTTGCTTCTGCTAGTTCCCCATGCGGTGTTACCAACTGAAGATTCTTTTTCTCTATTCTTTCAGTTTGGTGTTTCTCAAGTCATGTATGTATTTTAAATAGGGACCATTAAATGATGAAGACAAGACTTGATTATAAATTCTCAGTGGACAATTTTTTCCCTACCTCTAGCACAGGCCAAAGCAGTCAAGCTTTCTCTTACTCCTCATTTGCCAATGGGTGGATGTTTCTAGTCCACCCTTTATACTGGAGTGTGTCCCTTTTAGGGTTCCTGTTTTATTGTGGGTCTCTGTTATGATACCCTCCTTGCTCAGGCCCAGGGTCTCACCGAGGCCCGGCCATGACTGGTAAAGGGAATCCCCTCACTAAGGAAGATTGGCAACTCTTTCTAATGCAGATGCCAAGTAAGAGTCAGCCTTGTGTATAACACTTAAACTTCTCAGATTGTTCCTTACTTTTTGGCCCCATAGATTTCTCTAACTTTCCTCTGAGCTCAGCTTTGAATGTAAATATGTTTTGATTACACTTAACTCAGCCTTTTAAGTTTTCACATGATCTACTTTGCAACATTGCCAGATATGAAATTGACATAATTATTAAAAGCATATACAGATTTTAGTGTAAAGAACACAGGAGAGACAATGTCCTAATATCAACATAAAAATGAAATGATTTTTTACTTTTGAATTATTATTATTGACAATAATTAAAAATGTATTCTTTTTTTTCTATTTGAGAAGGCACATATGATGTTTATGTCATTGTACTGTAGAATTCCAGATCCTTTGAAAATGTTTGTTTCCATTACTGTTTTATTAGCTAATAAACCATTCAATGAATACAGTAGCAACTGTTTTACACTCCAGGCATACACAAAAAAATTATCTTGGGAAAATTACTGAAATCATGATTTTCTTGAAAGTTTTAAAATCAAGTTTTCTCAGTTGTCTTAGCTAACTGTCATTGAATATTACTTATTTGGTATTTTTTTTGTTGTTAAAATCTAGATCTAAGCAAAACAGATTTAGAAAATAATGCTATAAATGCTTGTTTATTCAAGGATAGGAAGATGGGGGATATCAGACAGAATCAATTAGAATAAGAAAATATTAATTATTTAGTTTTACAAAACTATTGCTGCTGGAAGGCTTTTTCCTTCTCCCTGCCATAAAACTGAATAAAACAAGTATGCCAAAGGGGGCAGCACTAGCTCATAGTTTTCTTTACTAAAATATTCTCATTTTCTTAGCCAAATTATGCTAGTACTACTTTATAAATTTTAATGAATAGAACCAAAAGATTTTAGAATTAAAAGGAACATTATAGACTATCTGCTCTATATTCTGATATACAAATGAGAAAACTGAGAGAAGTTCAGGTCATATGTCCAAGGTTATACTGGGTATTAATAGTAAAAACAGAACTGCAACTACTCCTTTTTTTATCCAGTATTCTTACAACAAAGAATTTAAAGAATTTAAAACATTTTAATACCATCATGCATAACAATTAAATTTTAATTAATAAAAAAATTAACTCTCTGTTTCAAATTTTTCTAATGTCCTAAATTAGTCGTAGGCACCTGCTGACAGAGCATAGCTCAATAATCTTGACTAATCTCACAGCAATCTTATTCTATGATAGAAGAACTAAATTACTACACTACAAAGCAAAAACATTTAAAATGTCTTTGTCATGGATTACAGAGGTTTATGTTATTTATTCATTCATTCATACATTGATACAGTCACATCTTTCACAGTCATCATTCACATCTGTTTTAATTTTTTATTAAATTATCTATTTTTAAATTTTTAATAAAAGATATTCATTATTGACAGATTCACTTGTATTCAAAAGTTTAATTGTTGATCTTGCAAGGAATATTAGATGAACGGAGACAAAATCAAACTATTATCTTGGTTAGGGGAAGAAACTATGTCTAATGTGCAGTCAAATACAACTCTGCCCAGATGTTCCCAAGTCTGCCTATTGGGCTGACAGAAGACACAACTGGAGATATGGGAATATTTTATTCAGGTGTCCGGCAGATTCACAGGCAGTTAAGAAAATTATTCCAAAGACTGCTACTGTGTTTTCTATTTACTTAAGTTGTTTATTTTTATTTTCCTACCTGTTATAACATTTCCATTTTTTCTGTGTTTTCTGGGTCCATATAGATCTCTCTGATCTATATGTCTTTGTGTACTTCCATCTATATGTAATTTGTGCCACTTGTTTGAGATATGGCCATAGGACCTGCCTGAATGTGGAAATTAGGGAGAAATGATGCTTTTTTTTTTTAACACTGATAGCTTTGTAACTTTCAAAGAGAAAATGTGCTCACATGTTGGCCTTTTGAGAGGTCACTTTATAATGCCACTGTTCTTTGCCTGTGAATGAAATCATTTGAGAGATAGGCACAGGCATGAAACAGACATCATCTTTATCCTGATAAAAGTTCTTTAGAGTACGCGGCTCCATTCCCTGGCAACAATAGGTTTGCAGAAGGGTGCAGAATCAGAATTATTCTCACTGTCTCAGGAAGAGCTGGAAAACTACAGTCCTTTATTATAGAGGCTTGCCACTATAAATCTTACTCCACGAAGGAGCTAGGAATGTGCTCCCTGTTAACAGGCTGCTTCTCCAAGAAGAAACAGGACCGAACTACTCATACCCAGTTTCTTTTTCCAAACTACCCAGGCCCATCATTTGTCCCTGAGTAAAGTAAATGAGGGGACAGAGAAAGGTCAGGAGCATTCTCTAATGCCACTATCTCTACATCAGGAAACATCAGGAATGGAGAGTAATTGTGGTAGAGGTTGTGCTGATCCCCTTAAATCTCTTCTCTCCTTCTTTTGTATATGCCACCATTGATTTCACTGATTCCATGTGAAACCTGGAAGATAGAGAGTATTTCTGACCCTTCCATGTAGCCAGATGTGGTGATAGAGCAAAGTTCTGTCCCGTTAGAAGTGAATTGCATAAGTACTTTAAAAGGTAATTGACACATACATTTCCTTGATTCGTTCCTCATTCTTGCTGGACACATGAGACAGACTGTTATTTAAAAAAAAAATATGTCCAAGAGTGGATAAACTTAACTGACCAATTTATTTAAAGTAGAATAACCTAATAGATTTTTTGAATTTTTCTTACTAGGCATATTCTTGTCAGAGTACAGTTAAGATAATTTGCAAATAGTTTCCTGTAATTTGACATGTTGTTATACTTGACTGTAAACAGGAAGAGTATCCTGTATTGATAGTTCCCGACCCTCTATTTCACTCCGTCTCCCAATTCTCTAATGAACCAATTCTTCTATCATTTTCCGAAAATGTAAGAAAATCTCCCAAGCACTGAGAGTAACAATAAAGTATAGGTGTGCAGTCATTTTCTTTTTAACTTACTTATAAGCCATCAATGAAGGGACTCTACTATTTGAAAACAATAGTATTTTTAATATTCCATACATTCCCAGTAAAACATAATTATCCCTAGAATAAAACATATTATGACAGTACAAATTCAAATTTCTGTAGAGGCCTAGTAAGTGATGTAAATGCATGAGTTAATACTGCCAAGAACTGTCAAAAATGGGATGCTACAGATGATATTTGGCAACAGCATATTGTCCCATTAGAGTATGTGACTTACACGAACAGATTGCCAGCCAGAGTAGACTAGGTTATGCTGTGCTGACAGTGCCAAAACCTTACTGGGCTTTTCAGAACAAATGTTTATTCCTTATTTATACTGTATGTTCAATGTAGATCATCAGGTCTCCTCTGCTCATCACAGTCCCTCAGGGACCCATGCTGGAAAAGACTTCATCTTGACCCAATCTTTCATAAGTGCTGAGGCATGGGGAAGTGGGACACATAGGGAAGAAATGCAACAACTCACAGACTGGTTCTTAAAATTTCTGCCCAAACATGATATATCTCACTTGTGGTTATAGATCATTGGCCAAAGCAAATCATATGAATACAATCAACTTCAAATGATCAGCAAAAGGCAATATTACCCTGTTCTTGGAAGGAGCGAAAATAGCTTATAAATAGTGCCAATGAGTTATCTCACATAAATTCTGGTTTTTGTTTTTGTTTTCACTAATGATACTTTCTGACTTCAAGTTAATCATTTGATCTTCATCAACTAACATTTTAGTAGGAATTATGGTTTATTGGACAGCTGAGTAAAAGGAGTGAAAGTCCCTGGAAGTTGATGTGGGAATAATAAGGGAGATGGAAGACATAGAAGGGAGTTGGTTGGTTAGACACTGGCAGAGGTATCATAGACATAACTTTACACACTTAAAACTATTACCTGACAGAAATGGTTAAAGTTTAAAAGACTGAAACAAATCAAGTGTTGGTGTGGAATAACTTGACATATACTTACTCTACATAAGACATACACTTTATGTTTCAGGCATTTTACCCTTGACTTTTTGTTATATTCAGGCATCAACAGAGTGGATCAGGCTTACTCACATTGGGGAGGGCAACCTGCTTTATTCAGTTGAATAATTCAAATGTTAATCTCATCGAAAAACACCCTCAAACCCAGAATGCTTAACCAAATATCTCAGTACCCCATCGTCCAGTCAATGTGACACATAAATCTTGCCATCACATTATAGTAAAAGAAAGAAAACATAATGAAAAGAATACACACTGGATGATTTCATTTTATGTGGTTCAACATCAGGCAAAAACAGGACTTCAAGATAGAAGTCAGTATGGTGGTTACTGCTTTTGGGTGTACTGACTGGTATGGTACAGAATAAAACATTCTGGAGTGCTAAAAATGTTCTATGTCCATCTACATGAGTGTCCAGATACACGAGTGTATGTACAATGCTGAAAAAAATTCCTTGGTTATTTAAATTTGTGTACTACAGAATTTAAGTTATACCCCAATTTTAAAATGTTTAAGTTTGTTGAACCAGAAAGTGATGTCAGCAATATAGCAGAGTAGGAGATCCCAGCCTTTGTCCTCCCACAAAACAATTAGACAACTATCTGTGAATGAACATAGCTCTGGAACCTCTCAGGATTCTGTTTAATAAGTTGCAGCAACACAGTGGAGGAACAGAACTGAAAATAACTCCACAGAAAGAATGGGAAAAATATTTTGCCCACATTATCCTTTCCCCCAGGCCAGTGCAGCTAGCCACAGACAGGAGTATCTCCTTGGCCCACAAGTTCCCCTCATTGAGGAAAAGGAGATCAGGGTAAATAATCAGTTTCCCAAGCCTTTTGGAGCAATGTCTGAAGGACTTATTTCAGTTTCCACCCACCAGATTGTGAGGCAGATCAGTATAGCTGATATATATGGAGATGGCTAGGCAAAAAAAGGACAGGGACTATCAGTGTTAACTACATGGTGGTTTCTAGTTCCCAGTGTCCTGCTCTTTAGAGGATTCCATTGGCCTTCAGGTCTAAGGATCTCAAAAACCCTCTTGTCCACTGCAGATTTCTGCAACTTTCATCATCAAAAGCCTAACAGTTTTCTCTTTTGCCAACCCCAGCTGCCTAAGCCTCACCTTCACCTGCAACCACCAAAGCCAGCCTAGCCAGTGTCACTATGGGCACTCAGAACCCAGTGTAGCCTAACCATTCACAGCTAGGCCCTGTACTCATCTCTGTCCTTAGCTCCCACTGCTGTGGGCATACCTGCAACTGGCCCCTCAAGCAGAGTGTAAGCATATCACTCACCCTAACCACTACCTACCTCGTCATGCTCATCACTTGACCAAGAGGTGCCACTGGGGTCTCTAGCAGCTCTCATGGCCATCATGGCCCCCCTGTAGCTGTAACAACTGAGGATCACACAGTTGTAAACATCACAGATACCAGCTGCCTGAGTCCTAAACAATCACCCTGGCCCCAAACCCAGAGTCAGTGCACATCACCACACTTTTTGTCCTGCGTATCACTAGACCCAGGATCACAGCATACTGCCAAACAGTATCTCCCCACTGGCACCTCTTTATCCCTCTTGCTCCTCCACAGGTGAAGATTTTTCCTTACTATAGCCAGTCCAAAAAGTCTGGAGTAGGTAACCACTTCTCAAAATGTACAGACACCAACACAAAGAAACAAAGAACACAAAAAAATCAAGGAAACATGAAATCATCAAAGGAATATAGTAAATTACCAGTAACCAGCCCCAATAAAATGGAGATCCACCAATTGCCTGATGAGGAGATCAAAATCATTATTGTAAAAATGCTCAGCAATTTATAAGAGAATACAGATAAAGAACTTAACCAGATCAGGAAAATAGCACCTGAAGAAAATAAGTAGTTCAACAACAGCAACAATAACAGAACCAGATTATGGAGCTGTAGAATATAATGACTTTGCTAAAAAATGCCTTAGAGTGCTTCACCTGTAAATTTGATCAAGCAGAAGAAGGATTTATCAAACTTGAAGATAGATCATTTGAAATTATCCAGTAAGAAGAGAAAAAAGAAATGAGTGAAGAAAGTCTATAGGATTTATGGAACATAATCTAGTGAACCAACAAACTCATAATGTGAATTCAAAAGGAAGAAGAGAGAAAGAAAGGAGTAGAAAATCTTTTAATTTGTTTAAAGAAATAATAACAGAAAACTTTCCTAATATGAGGAGGAAGGAGACATCCAGATGAAAGATGCTTATAGGATCCTAAATAGACTGAACATAAAGAAGTCTACACCAAGCAACATTATAATTAAGCTGAAAAAAATCAAAGGCAAAGAATGTAGGCTGCCCTGATTAAACCCAAAGGTCTTCATTTGCACTTATAAACACATAATGTTTTCACGTCTATGCACTACTTTTCAGAAACAAACATATTATTAATAGAAATTAAGAACTTAATGCAACTTATGATAAATAACAGCATTTTATCATGATTTAAAATGGGGACTATGGAAATATACAATTGGATTTAGCATCCCAGCTCTGCCGCTTATTAGCTCTGTGCCTTACCTTCCTCTTATCAGGTCCATGTTTAGGGCAAGTCATTTAACCTCTATATACCCCAGTTTTTCCATCTGTAAAACAGCTGGAGTAATTCTATTTACCTATATGAGTTGTTGTGAGGATAAAATGTGTTATTATATTAATATATAAAGTACTCAGAAGCATGCATAGCACATAGACAGCAAGTGCTACAAAGGTATTAGCTACGTTTATGTCATTTTTTCCCCTTTTTTGAGATAAAAATATACATATTTAATTTACTATCTTTACCATTTTAGGTGCACAATTAAGTTGTAAAAAATATATGTTTATTTTCCTTTTTCTCCCTCATTTCTCTCCTTCCCCTCCTGCTTCCCTTCCAGGCTTCTGATAATTATCAATCTACTTTCTATCTTCATGAGGTACATTTTTTAGCTCCTGTATATAAGTAAGAACATGCGATATTTGTCTTTCTGTGGTTGGCTTATTTCACTTAGTATAATGGACTCCAGTCCATCCATGTTGCTGCAAATGACAGAATTTCGTTCTTTTTTATGGCTGAAGAATATTCCATTGTGTATATGTATCACAATTTCTTTATGCATTCATCCACTGATGGCACTTCGGTTGACTCTATATCTTGGCAATTGTGAATAGTGCTGCAAAAGACAAGACAGTGCAGATATATCTTTGATATGTTGATTGCCTTTTCCTTTCTTTTGGTCATAACAGTGGAACTGCTGGATCATATGGTAGTTCTATTTTTAGCTTTTTGAGGAACTTCCATACTGTTTCCCATAGTGGTTGTACTAATTTCAAATCCCACCAACAGTGTATGAAGATTCCCTTTTCTTCACATCCTTGCCAGCATCTATTCTGGCTTGTCTTTTTGATGCAAGCCATTTTAACTGGAGTGAGATGATATTACATTGTGGTTTTGATTTGAATTTCTCTGATAATTACTGATGTTAAACATTTTTTCATATACCTACTGGCCGTTTGTATGCCTTCTTTTGAGAAATGTTCAGATCTTTGGGCAAGTTTTTAATTCTAATATTGTTTCTTGCTAGTGAGTTGTTTGAGCTCTTTATATATTCTGGTGATTAACCTCTTGTCAGAGGGATGGTTTGCAAATATTTCTTCCATTCGGTAGGTTGTCTCTTCATTTTGTTGATTGTTTCCTTGGCTGAGCAGAGAAGCTTTTTAGCTTGATGCAATTCCAATGGTCTATTTTTGCTTTGGTTGCCTGTGCTTTTGAGGTCTTGCATACATCTATTGTTAGCTTGATATAAGGTATTTCTATCTGACCTGCATAATTAAGCTTTTTAGAAGTTATTTAATTATATTGTCTTTTAAAAATACTTAAAAATTTATAATTTGTAGTTTAATTTTGGATTAACAGATATAGAACAAATACATCTTTTACAACTAACCCTTAAGGATTTCTTAAAGTAGTAGTTGTCAAACTTAACTGTACATCAGAATCACCTGGAAGGCTTGTTAAACTACAAATTGCTGGGCTTATTTTCAGAGTTCTTCATTCAATATGCTAAGGGTATAATCTGAGAATTTGCATTTCTAAGTATTTCCAATGTTATCTTGGTGCTGCTGGTCTAGGAACCACACTTGAAAACCATTGTCTTAGTAAATGAAATTAATTATTTGTTTTTGATTTGTGTGTGTGTGTATGAGATTACTTTTAATGAAATTTAATCCTTTTGATAAAGTATAATTATGAATTATCTTAAGCCATGTGGGTATTGAATTTTTAATAAGTATTAATAGTTGCACCATAATAATAAATAATTCAAAGAAGAAGAAAGCCAATAAAAACAATAGTAAGCTTGTATTTTGTGAGTTTTTCTAAGTTGTGCATAACTTAGCTTAAATTGACAATCTATAATTTTAATTCAGTTTAATTAGTATTTATTAAAACATGAGATGAACTTCCTTTGGAGTACAAAAGGAGTATTTGAGTGCATGTACACAATCACAGAATTTTATAACTAGAAGAAACTTTAAAGTGTTATAGATAAAATACTGTTTTATAGAGAGTATTATTTTATATTATTTATATTATTCAATGTTCATTTGACACCATAAGCAGATACGCGGTTCTTCTTTTATACCCTCAGTTTTACACAGGATGATCAAATCCTTTCACTTTGTTCAAGAGAATTTACAAATGTCCAGAACTGCTGTGTTCTCCATAGTTGAGGTTTGCAAAGAGATTCAAGCATGAGGGCATCTCATCCATAGAATCCCTACCATTCTGATTCCAGGTCTTATGTGTTCACAGTTTCTCTAATTTCAATATAATGTTCACTCCTGCTTTGAATTACCACAATTTTTTCTTTACCCAAAACCTGTTACAAAATAGGATATTCTGATACATATTTGATGTAGTCTCTCTATCTCTTTCATCTATATGCTTGAGGGTGATACTTCTCTATATCTTTTCTTATGTAAGGTGGAAAAAGTGAACTAGTACAACTCATGACACCATACAATGCTTTTGAACCAATTTATGGGCCATCATGTGATTCTTTATTCTCTCATATATAACTTTATCATTAATTAAGGTAATCACATAATTTTACTGAACAATTTTTACTACCCTAAAATCACATCAGTATATCACAGCACTTTTCACAGCTTGAGGGTAGGCAGGACCTAACTTGCTTCTATTATAAAACAATAGGATATGAAAATGGGATGGGATGTTTCTCCCTTGATTACGTTACATTATATGGTAGAGGTAATGGGATGTCACTCCCATCTTAGCAGACTGAAGAGAGACATTTCTCCATTGCTGACTTGAAGAAGTAAGCTGCCAAGTTGTAAGAGAGACTATGGGGAGGGCCAGATGGTGAGGAACTGAAGACAGCCTCTAGGAACAGGAAGCAGCCCTCAGCTGACAGCCAGCAATAAAAGACACTTCAGCCATATAGCTGCAAGGTAATGAATTATGTCAAGAAGCTGAATGAGTTTGGGAGCAGACTCTTCCACAGTCAAGTCTCCAGATGGGAGTGCAGCCTAGCCAACACTTTGATTGCAGCCATGTGAGAGCCTGAGAAGAGGACCTAGCTAAGCTGTGCCCAGAGTCTAGACTCACAGAAACTGTGAAATAATAAATGTATGTATGTTGTTTAATCTGCTAAATTTGTAGTAATTTATTCCACAGAAGCAGAAAAGCAATACAATCAGCAAAATCAAACTGCATTGTTTGAGCTTGCTTTACCATTTTCTGAATAGCTCTCCCATAAACAGCTGCAATTTGACCTGTTAATTTTGTTACCACTTTTTCTTCTCTCCATTGGCTACATTCCTTCTCTTATCCCTCATGGGCCTGCGTCATGAAAACTTTCCACCCAGCTCTTTACTATCCTTCTAGGCATTATTATTTTCTACCTCTTTTATTCTTTGCCCTTTTTTTTCTTCACCTCCATTTCTCATTCCTTTTCATTATTCTTAATCCAGGCTCAGAATATTTTCTTTAAAAATGATTAAACTTTGATGGTTAAGGGAAATTTAGAAGAAATTTGAAGGTTTCTGTGTAACACATTTAACAGTGTAACAGGCTGGTTCTTTGTTTATAAAAATGTGCATTATTTGTGAATTTCTATTGGAATTAAATTTATGTTTTCTTTGAATCCAATTCTTTTCAAAGACAGGACAAATCAGGACTTCAGTTTATACATTAATTGCATATCTACACAATTTTGTACTGTACAATCAAAAAAGTATACCAGAAAAATTAAATGTAACTTCTGGTCTGTACAAAATGGCACAGACTTGTCTCTTCATGCTTTTCTCCACTATGTGCTATTATAAATACTGGAAATAACTCAAGAGACAACAAAGGGATAACTCTGAATGTTGGTAAAGGATGGTAAACTGGTTTGGGACCCTAACACTAGGGGAACAATACAGCAACAGGATGTCTTATAACCCTCTAGCCAACAGAAGAAGGTAATCCAGGACTGGTATTTCTCAACTTCTAGCCTAACATGGAATCCCATCCAGGCAGATGCATTCTACTCCCTGACTGAGCAAGAGTCTACCTAGCACACTAGGCAAACCTAAATGAACCAGCAAGAGACTAGACCAGAAAACCCCACCAATATTAAACTAGAGGAAGAACTCTTCTCTGTAAAGCCTGAGGCTTGGCTCTTCCTCCCAAAGCCATCATGCAGTTGGGGGACACCAGCCAGCAGGATTCCACCACATGTACCAGCCTAGAAAGAACTCTCCCCTCCCACACTAGGCATGAGACTCCTCTGCATCAACCCAGAAACACCACTCAGCCAGCAGCACTGGCAAAGGACATCACACAATGATGAGCACCCAGTATAGGAAGTGTTCTTTGTGCTGTGGGCTGGAGATATGAGGAAGCTCAGCCTGAGAAAGCTCCTTCAAACAATGTCAGCAAGAACCAGTGATAGCCCCACAAAATGAGCTAAAACAAGCAGGAGACAGAGATTTAGCACTGCATAGGATCTGAAAATTAGACTGTCATTGGAAAAAGAGCCCACAGAATTAGGCCAAACATAAACAAGGTGACCACCTGAGAAAATTTTAAAAATTAAATAGGACCCCAGACCTCCTAATAAAATAATCAAAATGTCCAAGACAAAATAAAAACTTACCCATTGTACAGGAAAATCACAACTTGAATGGGAATAGAAAATTAGCTGATACCCATACCAAGATGAATCAGATGTTGGAATGATCTGACAAAGATTTTATAGCAACTGTCATAAAAATGATTCAACAAGCAATTACAAATTCCCTTGAGACAGATGAAAAATAGCAAATCTTAGCACAGACATAGAAGTTATTAAAAAGAAACAAATGGAAATGATAAAGCTGAAAAATATAGTAACAGGAATTTTTAAACTAGCTAGATGGTGGGATAGTAGAATAGAGACAACAGAGAATACAATCAGCAAATTTCATGTAATTGACCCAATCTGAACAACAGAGAGAAAATATGATGAAAAAAAATGAACAGAGCCTCAAGGATCTATAGGACAATAACAAAAGACCCAATATTTGTGTCATTAGAGAGAAGAAGGAGGGGCTGAAAGAGTATTCCAAAAATAAAATTTCCAAATTTTGCAAAATATATAAGCCCAAAAATTCAAGAAGCTGACATATGTCTACATAGAAAATCCCAAGAAATATATACAATTCATAAACAAAGCTTCTGGAACTAATAAATGAGTGCAGCAAGATCATATGACACATGTCAAAACATAAAAATCAATAGCATTTCTAACAATGAGCACATAGAAAACAAATTTAAAAATATAATACCTTTATCAGGTATTTGCAAATATTCTCTCCTATTCTGTAGGTTGTCTATTTACTCTCTTGATTATTTCCTTTGCTGTGAAACTTTTTAATTTAATAAAGTATGATTTATTAATTTTTGTTGTTGCTGTAATTGCCTTTGAGGTCTTAGGTATAAATTCTTTGCCTAGGTCAATGTCTAAAAGAATTTTTCCTAATATACATTTTCTTCGAGAATTTTTATGGTTTCATGCCTTACATTTAAGTCTTTTATCCATCTTGCATTTTGGTGTATTGTGAGAGATAGGAATCCTGTTTCATTCTTTTGCCTATGGCTATCCACCTTTCCCAGCACCGTTTAGTAAATAGAGCTTCCTTTCCCCAGTATATGTTGTTGTCTGCTTTGTTGAAGACCAGTTAGTTGTAGGTAGATGGTTCTGTATCTGGGTTCTCTATTCTATTCCACTGGGCTATAGCTCTACTTTTATGCTGATATCATATTGTTTTAATTACTATAGCCTTGTAGTATAATTTGAAGTTTGGTAATGTGATGCTTCCAGATTTGTTCATTTTGCTTAAGATTTGCTAATATCCAGAATCTACAAAGAACACAAACAAATCAGCAAGAAAAAAGCTAACAACCCCATTAAAAAGTAGGCAAAATTCGTGAATAGAACTTTTCCAAAAGAAGAAAGATAAATGACCAACAAACATATGAAGAAATGCTCAACATCACTAATCATCAGGGAAATGAAAATTAAAACTACAGTCAGACATCACTTTACCCCTGTCAGAATGACCTTTATTAAAAAGCCAAAAACCAATGGATGCTAGGGAGGATGCAGAGAAAGGAATACTTATACACTGCTGGTGGGACTGCAAATTAGTACAACTTCTATGGAAACCTATATGGAGATTCCTCAAAAAAATAGATGTAGACCTACCATTTGATCCAGCAATCCCACTACTGAATGTCTACCCAAACGATCAACCTAAGTGCCCATCAATTCATGAGTGGATAAAGAAAATGTGGTGTGTACATGTACATATAAATACATATATACAAGTACTCACACATATTCACACCATAGAGTACTGCTCAGCTATAAAAAAGAATGAAATAATGTCTCTGCGGCAACTTGGATGGAACTAGAGACTGTTATCCTAAATGAAGTACCTCAGGAATGTAAAAACAAAGACTACATGTACTCTCTAACAATCGGGAGGTAAATTGTTAGGCACACATGGGCACAAAGAGATGTAAAGGTCATAGGAAATCAAGAAGGGAGCTGGGGGGAGGAGGGAAAGGATAAAAACCTACCTATGGGGTACAATGAACACTATTCAGGTAATGGATACACTAAAACCCTCAACTTAAGCATTATAAAAAGGATCCATGTAACTAAACCTTTTGTACCTCCTTAGTATTTTGAAATAAAAAATAAAAGAAAATAAAATGAAGTTGCTTTTTAAAAATATATATAATACCATTCATAATTACTTCAAAGCAAATTAAACACAAGTATTCATTAACAAGCTTTTATTTTAGGTAGAATGAGTTCTCCTACTTTATTTACTAACAAACATGTATAGAATCCTTACACTAAAAATTACAAAATTCTGATGAATGAAATCAAAGAAGATACAAATAAATGGTGATGTATTGTGTTCTCATGTATTGCAAGAAAACAATAGACAATGTGCTGCTGGCATAAGGATTGGCAAACAGATCAGTTCAACAGAATGGAGTCCAGAAATATAATCATATATTGATGATAAATCAAGTTTTGACAAAGATGCCAAAGAAATCCAATGGAGATAAGAAGTCTTTTCAATAATTGCCCTGGAAAATTCATATAGGAATCATTAACTTTAAACACTGTCTGATACCATACCCAAAGATTAACTCAAGTGATATATATTAAAATGAAGTAGGTGAATCTATAAAACTTTTAGAAAAATAGCCATAGTAGAGTATCTTTGTAATTTGGGGCTAAGCAAAGGATTCTTAGTACTAAAAAAGCATTAACTATAAAAGAAAAAATAATACATTAGACTTAATAATTAAAAAATTTCTGTCATCAAAAGAAAAAAATATGAAAAGGTAACCCAAAGACTGAGAAGAAATATTTACAAACATATATCTGACAAAACTGCTGTCTATGGTATATACGAAATTCTTCTTATAATCAAATAATAAAAAGACAAAAAAATCGACTAAAAGTGAGCTGAATATTTCAATAGACATCTGAAAAGGATGAGATACATGTACCCAATAAACATGAAAATCTACTCAATATCATTTAGTCATCAGGAAAACACCTATTAAAGTCACTGGAAGATAACCACGCGTGTCATCGGAATAGCTAAAATGAAAAAGAATGACCACGCTAAATTTGGGGGAGAGTAGTTGTAACTCTCATACATTATTGAAGGGAGTATAATATGGTACAACCACATTAGAAAAAGCATTGTCCATTTTTAGAAAACTAAGCATAAGTTTATTTTTTGACCTAGCAATTCAACTTCTAAATATTTACCCAAGAGAAATGCATATGTTCATAAAATCACTTGTACATGAATCTTTATAGTGGCTTTATTCACAATAGCAAGATCCCACATGCAAACAGCTCATTTTTCTATCAATAGGAAAATGGATAAAGAAACAGCAACATATCATACAATGAAACACTTCATAGCAGTATAAGTCCTCAAAATTGTTCCACAAACCATTTTATAAGGATTATCATTCCCAGTGCAATGAGCAATGCAATTGGATTGGTTGGCAGCTGTCTCACTTGTAAAGCTTGAAAGATAATTTTGGAAAATTATCCATATTCAAAATACTGGGTGACTAAAGAAGTTTTTTCATTTGGATTATGTTGGTTTAGTTTTGATTCCATAGGTTTACAACCAACATGTCTGCTGAATGACTGTCCAAAGATAATTCCTGCTTCCAACCAAAAAAGTCATCTTTGCAGATGTTGGGAACATTGGTAATGCAGCATTGCTATATTGGTTTTCATGCAAGAAAACAAATGCTAGAATCAATGTGGTCACAACTGCACACACTTCTTGGTCTACTATGTCCTATTTAAATACATTAATGTAACCTGTGGATGTAGCAGTCTGGAATTTCATTTTTCCACCACATGAGTAATTGTTGTAGATTATGAGTTCATGACTATGTATGTGTCAGATCCATGAGATCATTCTAGACCACCTAAAATGTTTGAAATCATCATACCAGACCTTTCTTAACTTCTTGCTAATCCACCAACAAATTTATTTGAATTTACATTCAAACTTTCTTTTTTAACTCCTTGTCAAAAAAAAAAAAAAGATGCCTGCTTTTCCTCTCATCAAAAAAGGCAACCAAACCACTGGTATACTGGCTGCTGCACATCTCCCAAACTATCTTGCTCAATTATCCCCTCTCTTCCCTTTATCTTCAATCTCCCTCTCTAGAGCAGACTGTTACTTTTAGTGTGGCTTTGAGTAAGCAAAATTAACATAATCTCGGAGCTTCTACAAAAAACAAATTCATGGGCTCTACCCTAGACCTAGTGAATCAGAAACCCTGGAAATGGGCCCAGAAATATGTGTTTTAACAAACTCTCAAGGTAATTTTAATTGTCACTGAAGCGTGAGAAACACTATAATATAATGTAGTGATTATCAAACTTAACTGCACATTGAATCACCCGAGAGCTCTAAAAAGCTATTGATACTTTGGTCTAGGTGACAGGTGTATATATGTGTGTGTGTGTGTTCACTGTAACATGCTTCAACTTTTCTGTATATTTGAAGATTTTTATAATTAAATATTGGGAAAAATCAAGACATTTGCCTTATTAGTTCTCATTTGCACATCCATTTCATGAATCAAATTGAGCATAGCCTTCAAAGTAAATTTCAACAAAGAGAGAATACATATGAGATTTTATTTTTGTTTATTTTTTCTATATTTTTCTCTTTTTTCTTTTTTCCATTTTTTTCAAACTTTTTCCTAATTTTTAATGTTGTTTTACTAAGGTATAGTATACTAAGGCACATTTGCTGGCATTATAATTTATTTAGTTCTGTTTGTTATATAAGGGTGGTTATTACATATGAAATTTGGGAAGAGATGTTCATAACTGGCTTTTGTGAGTCCGTACAAGCTGACTTCAGCACATCCCTGTTTTGACCTCATAAAATAGGTTAAGAATCATGACTTAATTCTCTGAGAGAATTGAGGTAAGATTGGTATTACTGCTACCTCTTTAAATTTTCTTTATTATTCAAAGAGTTTTGATTGGTGAGTTTGAACACTGGTGTTATTACTCCTGAGAATCAGAAAACCTAACCCAAAAAATCTTCCTTTTCTGTGAGGAGGATGGCCTCATACTGTGTCTTTAAAGAGAAACTTATTCAATATGTAAGTGACATATTCCAGAAAAAAGAAAATCAAATGAAAAATGAAAAGAAAGTCAAAAGGCAAAAAGAAACTCATCACCCTACTGCCTGACAAGTACATTTGTAGTTGGCTAGATAATTAGCAGTGGTTTTGTCAAATGCTATTGAAGAAAGATTTATGCTGATAGTGGTTCACTTAATCTTCTACTAAGACATTAATTTAATCAGTGGGTAACTTTCTCTTTAGCTAAAACATTAGCTAAATTGCATTGGGAAAATAAAACCAAGAAGCAGAAACTAATTGGAAACATTGCTTTTAGGCAATGAAGCACTTATGCAACCATTGTAAAGATTCGTTAAGTTTTAGTTTTGGAAAGCTTTCACAAAACTCACCTGAAAAGCACATAATTTTGATGAAAATGTATAAATGCCAAAGTTATTGAATAGAAGGGAACTCTGTCATTTCATTTCATCAAACACTTCATCAATATTTCCCAAAATTTTGGTGTTCCAAGGATAAAAAGATGAACAAGGCAGTATTCCACTACTTAAGGAGCTTAGTAGATGAGCAACACATTTAAATCCCTACCAGGTGGTGGGGCAATTAAAGAGAATTATGTAAGAGGCTAGGAACACAATGAGAAAGCAATACATATTTTCTAGGTAGGAAACAAAGTATATAGATGGTGTTATCTCAGTTTCTCTCTGTCTGTCTCTCTCTCTGTCTCTGTCTCTCTCTTTCCTACTCCCTTCTTTCCCTCTTCTCTCCCCATCTTCTCTTTACTCCCCTCTTCTCATTTCAAAGATAAATTCTGAGAAGAGTCAAAGTATCCCTTCAGAAACTAGAGAAGTCACACTTGTCCATGTCCTGTGGTTTACTAAGAGATTTTCTCGAGCCAATGAAGAACAGTCTAGATGGCTATAGAAAGTCCCAGCAGAGTATCTTCTTTTGGAGAACTCCAGAAGACATCACCATGGGTGAAGAACACTTCAACGAGAAGTGAGTACATTGAGTACCATTCCTCATAGGAAAAACAAAATTGAAATTTGAGTGGTGAAGATGTTTTAGTAATACTGGAAAAAAAAATTGGTAGCAAGGTTGTCCAGGAACAATTTTGCTAGTTGGTTAAATTTTTATCGTATTGATTACAGACATGGAGACTATTTAAAGACGCATTAGAATATAGCAAGTGCAGGTCTGAATTCTAGTTCTATCACATATCAACTATCAGATTTGGGGCAAGTTATTTTCAGTTTCATCATTGAAATGTAGTCATGCAAATTAAACTTCTATTTAAGTTCCAACATCACTTATGAATTACACATCTACGTATTATTCTTGTGAATTTACAAATAGTACAATGTATTATAAAATAAGAATTCATGGAAATTAGTGACTTTATGGAATTTATTATGGAAATCTTGCTACTACTTTTAGAATAATAAATACAGATCTTCCTCCATATCTGTGGGTTCTGAATCCATGGATTCAACCAACTATGGATTGAAAATATTCCAAAAAAATAAAATGGATGGTTGCATTGTATTCAATACGTACAGACTTTTTTTCTTGTCATTATTCTCTGCACAATAGAGTACAGCAACTATTTACATAGTATCTACATTGTATTAGGTATTATAAGTAATCTAGAGATGATTTAAAGTATATGGCAGAATGTTCATGGGTTATATACAAATACAGCATCATTGTCACTTCACTATAATACTGAGGAGGGAAAAAAAAATCAGTTCCTGGTGAGGGCCACTGTCTGTATGGAGTTTGCACCTTCTCCCCACGACTATGTGAGTTTCTCTAGGTGTTCCAGCTTCTTCCTACATCCCATAGATGCACACGTTAGGTGAATTTGTGTGTCTACATGGTCCCAGTCTGAGTAAAAGTGGCCGTGTGTGAGTGTGTGCCCTGAGATGGAATCAAGTCTACCTTTCCCCTGAACTGCCAGGTCAGGCTCCAGCCACTCCAGATCTTGAACTGGAATAAATTGATTAATCATTATCTGACTTGCTTTTATTAATCTTTCTTAAATGTATGTATAGTTCACATTTATTTCAATTTTTAAAATTATAAGGGTTTTGCTCTTTATTTAGAAGTTTGGTGATGTTATTGTGACCAAAAATTTGTTGTAGAAATTTACTCTTACTTTTATCAATTAGTCTATGGTAAAATTGGTTTTGTTATATGTCCTTTCATTTAAAGTTGCAGTTTCCAATAACCTACTGACAACAGTAGGGACTAACACTACACTGTTTTTATAAGGAACTTAATAATGTCTGGATTTTAGTGTCCTAAGGGGTTTTGGAACCAATCCCTCATAAATACCAATGGACAACTATATATTAATTAAAGCAATCTTTCATTGTTTTTCTAATGTTTTTGCCCCCTTGGCTACTAGTTTCTTCTCTCATTCCCCATTGTGAGATACCAATCACAAGTTAGATTCACTATAAAAATATTGTTATATTTTTATTATTTAAATAAAAGTTATATATTTAGGATTAGAAACATAATACATGCATTATACATTCTGCATACTGTATTCTTCACTGTAATCTTTCAAAGTTACTTTTTGATATTCATAGGTAGATTCACTTAAATTACATAGTGCTTAACAGTTTTAAAGATCCTTTTACTTACATTTTGTCTTTCAGTCTTGTACAGAAAAGCAGGACTGTATGTTCTTGACTGTGGAATTTCTCTCTGGGTGGCCTGGCAACTTTCTTCATTGTCTCCAGGTGCTAGAGAGCTGGCTTTTCTCAGTACATCATTAAGGAACTGGCACCAAAACTCAAAGTATCTATTCCCCTGAGCAAGAATATTGCTGTGCTTATTCCATTAAAAAGAGAAAGCAGAAGAGGGCAGAGTACCTCTGCCAGGATCCAGCTCTGTGATTCAAGCACATTTCTCTGGGATATTACAATAACAGGGACCTGCTGACCCTCTGCCTATGAGTTCCCACCTGCATTATGTGATGCTTGCTGCTGCGTGTCCCCAGCCATTGCAAGAGTAATCTTATTAAGTCATTGTGGAAGAACAGAGGCAGGAATTAGCTTTTTAAAATTATTATTGTGATAAAAATATTTACTATATCTACCTTCAACCATTTTTTAAGTGTGTATAATTAGGTTTACACAATTTTGTACAGCAGACTCTCTCATTTGTCTTGCAAAACTGAAATTTTGTACTTATGAAATAGCATCTCCCATGTCTCCCTCCATCCAGTCCCTGGCAACCATTCTAGTCTCTGCTTCTACGAGTCTCACTATTTTGCATACCTCATAGAGTAGACTCATGCAGTATTTGTACTTCTTCACAGGCTTATTTCACTTAGCATAACGTCCTCAAGGAATTAATAATCTCATTTTACCATAGAGAAATACAAGTTAAAATGGATGAAGTAAGATTCCCAAGGTCATAATTCTAGTGATCAGCATTGATTCTCATTTGACCTTCCTATTCCAAGATAAATCATTTAGGATGTAGGCTTCAGAAAATAAATAGCTAACATATTACTTATTCTACACTAGATCCTTTCACAAGCACTCTACATTTATTGACACATTTAATCTCACGACAAACCTCTAGGACAGGTACTGATATGAACACCTTTTAACAGTGGAAGAAAGTGAGACAAAAGGAAGTTTGTAGTGTTCCTCAAAGTCACCTGTTAGTGAGTTGCAAAGCTTGTTTTCAAACCTGATAGTCTGAGTCCAGATTTCATGTTCTTACTTTCTAGCTATACAGAAATTCACATGTTGGCTCAGGAACCTTTTCCCAGAGCTAGGAGATCTGCCCAAACATAGCTGCTCTCATGTTACACTACAGTTTATCCTGCGGCAAAGGAAGAGGAGAAAGATCTCCTCATCAGCAGAGCATACTCAGGATGGCAGCATAGGGGTTGTGGCCCAAGTCACTGGTTAAGGCAGCATATAAGGCCAAAGGCAGCAGAAATGCAGGGACCCAATGGAATGAATCAATAGGTCTCAATATATCAGTCTCATTAAACACTTGAGAACACATTTTTTCATGTTCCCCATTAAGCATTTAAAGTTACTCAGGAAATCAACAATACCCTTTGTGTGTAGGACTGCCCTATGCATTGCAGGAGGTCTAGCATCTCTGTACTCAGCCCTATCAATGCTAGCGATGTCTCTATCAAAGTGGCAAATGCTCCCTCATGCACTCCCTCCCATTTCCTATATGAACTCAATGACTTGGTTTGTTTTGTGCTGAGAATCACCATGTAAAGTCTTGAGGGATGATCTAGAATGAGGAGCCTCAGGGAATCCATCTGGGGGGTACCTTGTATAGTAATCTGGTATCAGTAATCAGGTATCTCACTGGGGGGTACTTTGTATAGTAATCTGCCTGACTTTACAGAAATTTCCAATTCTTGAGGGCATGGCCTAAATTTCCCCTAAACACGATCTTTACTTTTCCTTTACCTTTAAGAGAGATTCTGAGTTCATCCATGTTGCCATAACTTCTTGAAGAAACAAAAATTGGGGACGGGCATAGTGGCTCATGCCTATAATTCTAGCACTTTGGGAGGCTGAGGCAGGAGGATCTCTTAAGGCCAAGATTTCAAGACCAGCCTGTGTGAGATCCTGTCTCTACAAAAAATAGAAAATTATCCAGGTATGGTGACATGTGCCTGTAATCCCAGCTACTTGGGAGGCTGAGACAGGAAGATCTCTCGAGCCCAGGAGTTGGAGGTTGTAATGAGCTATGATGATACAACTGTACTCTAGCCTGGGCAACAAAGTGTGATACTGTCTCCATAAACAAACAAAAAAGAATGGAGGCAAATTGTGTACGTTATTCCCACATATGGAAATAGTCATCTGGCTGGAGTGGCTATGTCCATGGATACATTATTAAAGCACAAGTAAGGAAGGAGAAACTCCAGACATAACCAAAATTAGAGCACAGGTGAGCAATTCTAAGTCAAAGTCCTTAAATGACTGTCATTAATTAGAGATAAGAGACAAATGCCAAGTCTTCAGGGCAGAAGCAAATGGTAAGTGAGGAAAAAAAGGATCAAAAGTCAAGAAACAGATGGACATGAAATTTAATTATCAGCAGGCCAGGAATATAAGAGTTGGAATAGTCTGGGATGACAGCCAGACTAGTGTTTCGGGCCAGTTATTATTGCTCAGTTGTGACATTGCATAATACTCTGAATATATCAAAAACTACTGAACTGTACAATTTAAAAGAGTGAATTTCATAGCATGTGAATTATATTAATAAAGTTGTTATTTTTTTAAAAAAAGTATATGGTTAGGATAGATAATAAATCAAGAAGACAGAATTTAGCAGTGACCTGTGTACCTAATAATTCCAAAATCCTTAGATGTTAACTCAAAATTTTTGTGGATATATAGAACTGAAAGTGAAATAGCATCTTCTAGCCATCGCTATTAGCATAGTCAAAAACTGTGAGATTAAGACATCATAGATCTAAGAAAGCAGCAAAGGGATGAATCTAGTTTTCTTGATCTGAAAAGCATAATATTTTCACCCTCTGGTATGTGAAAGTAAGTTTATTTTTTATTCTGAGATACTTAGAGTTATCAGGGATATAAAAGACATACTCTAAAAAAATCATATTTTGTTAATTTAATGGTAGAATTAATACAAAGTATTTTATTTAAATCTGTATCTAAAATGTTCTTGTATTATAATTATTTTTAAACACATATGAGTTGTGGTTGACAATATATCTTTTTTGTTAACAATATGAAACTCAGTCATGTCTTGATTTATTTGAGGCAACTACTTGAGCTAATCACTTTGCTCATGCCCAGCAGAGTACAAATGAATCATAAAATGTAATGCAAAATAAACATCTCACCAATATTATTAGACCATGTCCAGATCGTAGCTAATTTTATGATAGATATAATGACAGTTATGATATTTGTTTCTATATCCAAGTACATTCTAATTTTGTTGAGAACCTCTGTAGAGTAAAGAGATAGGAACGTGTAAACTTGGTTAAATAAAACAATAGTTTTAATTCTCCTCTTTGGATGTGAACAATAGTAAGGGAGAAAAAAATTACCTCACCAATTGACATTGAAACTTTTAATTTAACAAATATGTGTTCAGTGATTGTTAGTTTTTAGGATACATTTTAAAGTGTTCTTGTATCTTACTGTAATTAAAACAAGGTGATAATCAGAACAATGGAACAAACAATATGTCCTTGGCCACAGTGCCTGTGCTACTTTGACTGAATTAGCACTCACTAAGTGACTATGCAAGAATTCTTGTAAAAGATACAATGAATTTGTCCTGTCCATATGTATTGAATCCAACATATGTCAGCTACTATGGTAGGAACTGGGGTTACACATGTGCCAAAACAGACACAGTCTTTGCTTTCATAGAGCTTAGAGCTTGTAGGGAAGACGAACACATGTAACATCCTGTGTGAGGATGATAATGGGGGAGGCACTGTTCAATCCACAGAAAGAATATTTAACCCGGTAGGATGAAGGCAGAATAGCAAGGAGAAGGAATTAGACAGGCTTTCAGAGTAAGGTCTCAGCCAAGTCTTATATTGGATTTACCCAGTAAGGGGCAAAAGTAGGGACTGGAAGTAGAAGGGAATTCCAGAAGGAGGAGATTACATGAGCAAAGGAAGAGATATGACAAATAGCCATGTGTAGGGGGTGTAGAGGGGCCACATATGCATTATTAGATGGCAGGCTTTATCCTATATGTGTCAGTGAGACACCGAACAGGGAACTGATGTGGTTAGAATTGCATTTGGTTACATCATTATGACTGTATAAAAGGAAGACAGTTTGAATATCTTAGTAGTATTAAGGGAGAAAAACAGGAAAATTATTTGAAAACCATTTGGGAGGCAAAATCTATACACACATGACAATTGATTAGAAGTGGGTAAGTGAAGTATGGAGTAGTTCTAAGGAAGAATCCTGGTTTCTAGCTAAGTAGATTACAGTGCTGCCAATCAAGAACAAGAACCCACCCGAATATGTCTGGGGTAAACTGTTTTGTTTTTTTTTTTTTTTTAAATCTGTTGAATTTGGGATGTCATGTGATACCCAGATGGAAACATTCAGTAGACAGCTGCATTTGTGAGTCTGTAGGTGATGGCAGAGATATATGTGGGAACAAGATATTTGGAAATTTTGAATATGTGTATAAGCACTGAAAACATTTACAAAGATGAGATTATGCAGTAGGGGTTTGCCAAGTAATGTGTGATGGGGAACATGGACATTTAAGGCTTTCATGGAAAAGATAAGTCATGAAAAAGGAAAATTATTTCAAAAGTATGAGAACCAGAAGGGTACAATGTCAGGGAGCAGAGAGCCAGGGACAGTGAAAAATAAATAAATAAATAAAGACTGAATTGTTTCCACTGAATTTGGAAATACAGAAGTCATTGGTGAAGTATGTCAGAATCATTTCCATGGTGAAATAAGAAAGAAAGTCATATTGTAAGTAGTTGAGAAATGAATGGGAGATAAAATAAAATACATGCTTTTTGGTTGAGAAGAGGAAAAAAAGACTAAATGGTGGATAAGGGGAGAATTGGAGACAATAGAAGGATTATTTTGGATGAGAGAAAAAAAGTCTAAATTTTGGCTAAGTGGTAGAAAACAGAAAAAGAAAGAAAGAAGGAAGTTGAAAATACAAGAGGTGGACATCACAAAATGATAGATATGGAAAGGACACGAAGACTCCAGAACAGAGAAAAGGGAGATAAGAAGCAGCAGCTGCTGTCTGGTGCACATTCTCAATCCACAAAGGCAATGTCTATCTGCCCAGTGTCCAGAGGTTGGCCAAGAGTGTTGATACAGGTTAGATCAATGAGACAGAGTCAACTTGACCAGATTGCCACACCTAACTTTCACATATCCCCAGACTTGATTTGTATGCTTTGTATTTAATAAGTATAATCTTGAAATCCAGAGGAACCAAACTTTCCCTTGTGTTCTACATTCATGAGTATGTTTGAATGTTTGTGTTTTCACCTGGCAGACCAGGTCGTTTTCTTCTGTGCAGTTTGACTTTTCATGATATGGATTTTTATGGATCACTTTCACAATCTGAAAAAATATCGAGTATTTTCATTATGACCATAAAAAGATCAATGGGCTAGGGACGTTGAAATAAAACATTTGATAAAATTTAGTGAGTGGGAAATGAACAGTTTTTCTTTGTAGCATTAACTTAGAAAGCACTACACTCCGAAGGTAATGTACACTTAATCAGAAAAAAGATATACAAACATTAAAAGCAAATAAAGTCTAAACAATCACTGAAACTAACCAGACTTATTTTTTAAATATTCTATTATTTTGCATTATTTATTTTCAGGGATTACAGAAAAATCTATTTCTAGTAGTCCTCTTTTTCCAAGATGCATTTATTTATTTTTTTGGTGGCTGATGAACTTTATATTATTTTGTTTTTTATATCAAAATATTAAAGGGGTACAAATATTTTATTACGTGGTTTTAGTCAGGGCTATAAATGTGCCCATCACCCAAATAGTGTTCACTATACTTATTAGGTGGGGATTTGCCTTTCCACTCTGCCCAACATGATTTCCAATGATTTTTACTTCCCTCTTTGCACTTGTCTGTTCATCGGTTAGTTCCAGTTTATGAGAGCGTACATGCAGTGTTTGTTTTTCCATTCTCAAAGTACTTTGCTTAAGATAATGGTGTCCAATTCCTTCCCAATTGCCACAAAATAAATTAATTCATTTATTTATGGCTGAGTAGTACTGTATGGTATACATAGACCATATTTTGTTTTTCCACTCATGAATTGATGGGTACTAGAGTTGATTCCAGATCTTTGCCATTGTGAATTGTGCTGCAATAAACAATTGAGTGCAGGTGTCTTTCTGATAAAATGACTTCTTTTCCTTTGAGAAGATACCCAGTAGTGGGATTCCTGAATCCAACTGTAGGTCTCCTTTTAGTCCTTTGAGAAATCTCCTTACTGTTTCTCATAGGATTTGTACTAATTTGCAATCCCACCAACAGTGTATAAGTGTTCCTTCTCTGTTGCATCTGTGCCAGCATCTATTGTTTTTGGACTTTTTAATAAAACCCATTCTTATTAACAGGAATAAGGTGATATCTCATTTTGGCTTTAATTTGCATTTCCCTAATGATCAGTGATGTTGAGCATTTTTTCATATGTTTGTTGGCCATTAGTTTATCTTCTTTTGAAAATCTTCTGTCCATGTCTTTTGCCCACTTTGTTTGTTTGTTTCCTGTTGATTTGTTTGAGTTCTTTGAAGATTCCAGATATTAGCTCTTTATTGGATGTGTAGTTTGTGAATATTTTCTCCTATTCTGTAGGTTGTCTACTTGCTCTGATGATTATTTCCTTAGCTATGTGGAAGCTTCTTAATTTAATTAAGTCCCATTTATTTTTGTTGTTGCTGTTATTGTCATTGAGGACTTAGCCATAATTTTTTTGCCTGGATCGGTATCTAGAAGAGTTTTCCCTATATTTTATTCTAGAATTTTTATGATTTCATGACTTACATTTAAGTCCTTTATCCATCTTGAATTAATTTTTGTGAGTGATGAGAGATAGAGGTATCGTATCATTCTTCTGCATGTGGCTATCCAATTTTCCCAGCACCATTTAGGGATTGTTTTCCCCAGTGGCCATTGTTGTCTGTTTTGTGAAAGATCAGTTGGCTATATGTAGATGGTTTTATACCTTTGTTCTCTATTCTGTTACATTGGTCTATGTCTCTATTTTTGTACCAATTTGATGCTTTTTTGGTTTCTATAGCCTTGCTTTAATAGTATAGTTTGAAGTCTGATGATGTGGTGTCTCCAGATTTGTTTTTTATGGTTTAGATTGCTTTGGCTATTCGGTCTCTTTTCTGGTTCCTAATGCAATGTAGAATTATTTTTTCTACATCTGTGAAATATGTTGTTGGTATTCCACCTCTCAAAATTGAAAAACCATGACTGGTATATTTTACAGTCATCATTGTCATTATCATCTGTGGATAAGCTCTTTCCATGATTCAGTACATGGATATGATCTCTTGTACTGAAAAGTGAGCCTTTCTGATAATCCCTTCTCAAGTTAAATTGCTGGGAGCTGAGTAGAAACCATGCAGGTCTCTATAGTCTTCTGTGCAAGGTACTTTACAGGAGCCCTTTGTGACTGTGCATGAGATAGCCCTTCAAAGTTTCTGAAGAGTTCTAATATATTAAATGGAAATTTATTGTCCTCCCCTGAAAATTATAGCCCCTTTTATCAGCTCTGACACTTTGAGATGAAAAGTTATTTCCAAATAGTTCTTCAAGTGCTTCATGAAAACTGACTCATTCACCCTCCTTCCTACATCTTTTTTTTCTGGGCAAAATATCCCTATATTAAGGTGTTTTTGAAATGAAATCATTCAATCCTGTCCAACTTCAATAGCCCATTTTTAAGACACTAACTTTTCAAAATGCCATTTGAGATGAGGCGCCAGAAACTAAAAGATATTCCAGACACGTTCTTAGCATTGCAGAATACAGTAAAACTATGTGACATTTCCTGCTTGGGCACTAGGCATCAACTGATATAGATTAAGTTTTCATCGATTTATTTGGCAGCCACATAAGATGGCTGAATTATAATGAGCATGGAGTTGACCAACTCATTTTTTGTTTATTTGTGTGTTTATCTATTTTGCATGAACACGGGCAGTTTCCTATTTAATTAAGGTTTTCTTGTCTTAATGGAGATCATGTAATGTAGTGAAAAGGGCACTGGACTCAAAGTCAGAATATATGGGTTGAATCCCTACAACAGTATTCATGAATTCCTTCAACAGCATTCAACAAACTCAGGAATTTATTACTTAACCTCTCACAGTTTAAGTTTATTCATCTTTACTTGATAAAGTTTACTCATCTTATTAAAGATTAAAGATAAATATGTCAAAAGGAGTTTGTAAAAACCTGTATGATTATATATTGTTTTTTAAAAACCTAAATGAGAACATTTTCATTAATTCCATTTAACATTGTGTATGATTTGCCCAACTATTTCTGTGTTAAGAGACTTTTAAGAGTGTTAAGAGAACTAGTGTTAGCAATTTAATTCATGATATATAAACCAAAAATGATTGGACTATATGGAGAAAGGACTGATGTCTTGTTCATCAAGAAGTAAAGTTGCTTTTATTCAAACTGTATTGATATTATTTCAATCTTAGTTGGACAGAAGAGTAATTATCCTTTTCTGAGGGAAAAGATGGAATAGATACCTGATTTTTCTTAGAGATGCTATAACAGAATACCATAGACGGGGTGGCTTAAACAACAAACATTTGTTTCTCACAGTCCTGGAGGTGAAGTCTGAGATCAGGGTGCTAACATACTTAGGTTCTTGGTGAAGGCCCTTTTCCTGGTTTACAGATGGCCACCTTCTTCTTGAATCCTCATGTGGCAGAGAACGGAGAGACAGAGAAAGCTTTCTTTTCTCCTCTTACAAAGGCGCTAATCCCATTGGTGAGGTTTCCACCATTATGACCTAATTACATCCCAAAGGTTCTACTTCCTAATACCATCACATAGAATTTCAACATGTGAATTTGGGAGGGGAGACATATATATTCAGTCAATAACACTGACTTTTTAAATAAAAATGCTTCAAATCAAACTGATACTTCTGAAGTACAATTTGGAAGAGGGAGGAGTAGATGATTCTCTTAGATTGTCAGAGCTGATCCAAATTTGAAACATTAAGTATAAGAAATTGTAATGTTTCCCTGTCTCCTTCCACCAGAGATAATGCCAATAGTTGCTTACTAAATATGATAAGCTTTCCTAGATGTTCATGAAAGTGATATCTACAACATCTCCATCTGTATCATAAGTAGAAAAAAGGTGAGTCTTCTATGCTGGAAAGTAGACACAGGGATTTATAAAATTTTTATCTTTTTTCCATCAAAATTACTGTCTTCAAAGTGTTGATTTAGTCAGTTTCTTGAAAAATTCTTTGGCTCCCTTTTTCTCTCTTTCAATCCTGGGGCCAAAATTTTATCAGTTTTGTCATTATTTAATAAGCTTTTTGAATTTTTCTTCTAGCCTTTGCTCTAGACTCGTGGTATACACTCCATGTGCTAAAATAGTCAACCTGGCTTTGACATAACTTCTTTCTAATTTTATTCCTATAAACCCCTTATCTTTAACTTTTTACCTTATTCTCCATATCCAAATTAATAAGAAGCAGGTACATCACTCACTTTTGTTACCTTATTGTCTTTCTTAATCTATCGCTGATGCATAAATAGAATTATATTTGTAAAAAACATCTTCAGAAAGTTTAGATTGTGCCTTTTATATCTAGAAATTTCCTTGGTCATAGAGTAAATACAAGTATTGTAAACCTAAATATTTCCTTCATCCAATCAAAAATATCACCGTGCTTCCATTCTGGGATTCTTTTATCCATTTTCCTTATATTCAAACAAGGTCCAGGTACTATTTTTTCTTAGAAGTCCACTGTGACTATGTATCTGACCACCTGCATAGCATAGCAACAATCCTTACACACTTGTGGTACCTTGAAGTCAGAATCTATCACAGTTTAGTGATTCTCTTCTAGAAGTATTGCTTTTGCACTTCTCATTAGTTTGATTGGTAGGTTGTTTTTGTACAATGTATTTCAATTCTTTAGAATCTGCCATAAAATGTAACAATCACCTTCTGCTCAGCCAAAGAAACTATCACAAGAGCAAACAGACAACCACAGAATGGGAGAAAATATTTGCATGTTACACATCCGATAAAGGGCTGATAACTAGAATTTATATACAAATCAGGAAAATCAGCAAGAAAAAAATCAAACAACCCTATCGAAAAGTGGGCAAAGGACACGAACATAAACTTTTCAAAAGAAGATAGACTAATGGCTAACAAACGTGAAAAAATGCTCGACATCTCTAATCATCAGGGAAATGCAAATGAAAACCACAATAAAATATCACTTATCTCCAGTGAGAATGGCCTTTATTAAAAAGTCCCCAAACAATAAATGTTGGCATGGTTGCGGAGAGATAAGAACACTCCTACATTGCTGGTGGGACTGAAAACTAGTATAACCTCTGAAGAAAGCAATATGGAGATACCACAAAGAGATACAAGTAGAACTACCATTTGATCTGGCAATTCCATTACTGGGCATCTACCCAAAAGAACAAAAGACATTCTATAAAAAAGACATCTGCACTAGAATGTTTATAGCAGCACAATTGCAAAGTGACCAATTGGGAAACAACCCAAGTGCCCATCAATCCATGAGTGGATTAATAAAATGTGGTATATGTATACCACGGAGTTCTATTCAGCCACAAAAAACCGTGGTGATCTAGTACCTCTTATAGTATCCTGGACAGAGCTGGAACCCATTCTACTAAGTGAAGTATCACAAGAATGGAAAAACAAGCACCACATGTATTCACCATCAAATTGGTTTTAATTAATCAACACTTAAGTGCACATATAGTAATAACATTCATTGGATGCCAGGCATATGGGAGAGGGGAGGAGGGGGTGGGTATATGCACACCTACTGGGTGTGGTGTGCACCATCTGGGGGATGAACACACTTGAAGCTCTGACTCAGGTGGGGCAAGGGCAACATAACATAAACATTTACACTCTGATAATATGCTGAAATAAAAATAAATAAATAAATAAAATATATAAAAAATAGTTTACTCAGTTCTCAAGATTTGTTTAGAACTCAACAACTGGGGTCCTACTAAGTTTACTTCTCTGACCAAAACATTCTTTTAGTGTACCCTCCTTAGCCTTTGAATTTTGGTAACATTTTGTTTAATTATCTCATTCTAATTGTCCATTACCCCACAATAATCCCATTTTCTCTTCCTTCTTTCTTCCTGCTTGTCTTGCACTTCAATTGGCTGAAATTTTTCTTTTGGTGACTTTAATATCAGAAACTTTGTGGTTATGAGCAAAATTTCCAGTTTTTTTGCTTTGTCTTCCAAGAGATGAAACACATTGATAAAATGGTGAACAATATTTTCATTTTCTTATAGGAGGACAGAATCACTGTTTAAAAATAGCCTAGAATAGGAACATACCTACAGTTTAAAATAAGGAATGTTTTAATATATGTTCGCATTTGGGGGAAAGTGTGTTGTAAAATTTGGCAGAAATTATTGCTTCTGTCAGGTCAAAAATGATGGCAAGGTCATCTGAACAAGTAAAACAAAGAATCAATCAAATTGACAAGATATAAAGGTTAAAAAGAAAAGCATTATTTACAATTTTACTTTAAAATTTTCATTTGAATAACTATCCAATCATGAAGTGTTCATCAAGTACTTATTACTTGCCCATCTTGCCAAGATTATGATAATCCTTAGAGATTCAGAAGTGAAGTCGCTGTCTTCATGGAACTCACGGATGCATCTGACAGGTACATTCCATCCTAACTAAACTGAATGGCATGAACTCTTTTGGATCTACTTTTATGAAGCTGTCATGTTCTTGCTTTTGTTCCTACATGGTTCAACATGCTTCAGATGCATTAGGAAATCTCAATTCTTTGGATCAATATAAATATATTATCTCATCTCCACTGCAAAATCATACTTTATTCCCTTCTAAGTCTGTCTCACACAATCCAATGAACACATCAATGTACTAACTTAATGGGACTTACTTTCTTGAAATTGTGTTATTTACATTTCTATGAAAATAGGGGCCCTGTAGACACTCAACAACTATATATTGCTGGATGAACCTAAATAGTCTTCAGGCTACCGTCTCACTCTGTCTCTCCATTCCCTGCCCTTCCTCTGCCCTTCTTTACCCAAAGTGCAGCAAGATTCAGGTGTTGCTGAGAAATGAAAGGCAATACTAACCACAATTGTTTTTCCTTCCGCAGGTCAAGAATTTCATTTTGTTGTCTTTGTTTCCAGATACGGTGTATTTATTTCTGTGCACAGAAGGAAAAAGTATTTGTAGATAGATGGAAAAGTATTAGTATGAAAGAGATGTGGAACTGGGATCTAACCGATAATGAGAAGGAATAGCATCCTGGAATACTGAGGTGCAGGGAGAGCAGGCAGTGGTTAGCTGGGAGGTGGGCAGTAATTATTAATATTACATCAGTAAGGTCACAAGGGGAATGTTTATCACCTGTCCCCAACCCAGATGTAAGGCAGAGGCCACGAGCTTCTGAGTCAGTATTTGTTAATCCTTTTTCTTTTTATACATTTGAGAAAAAGAACACATTTTTTGAGGTTTTTTGTGCTTTCAAGTGGAGGCACTATTCCACTGTCTGTTTCTTATTTTGATTCCTGAGGAACCCCAACAGATGACTCAGAGTCAATACTTTTAGAATATCTGTTGCACGAAATAACAGAATAGTATTTTTATGTGTGCCTCAACTCCCTTGTCCCATTGGAGCTCTAAAGGCAGAATTTATTAGCCTTCCAAATTATGAAAACTGGCTGATATTTTTCTCTGTCGAATTCAGCTTCAAAAGTTCTTCAATTTTCTTAGGTTTCTAGTTCTAGATTCTTCCTTTTTGCAAAACACCCTGCTCAGTTGAAATTATTGGCATCTTTTATAACTCTATCATGGCCCTTGTATATGTAATAATAATGTTTCAGAATATATCTAGTTGAAATATACATTGAATATAAACCATTGTGTATCCATACACAATTTAAAATTTAAATATATAGGACATAATTACAAAAGTAATCTGCAGAGCATAATATCATTTGGGGAATTTCTATGCCAATAATGAACTCTGTAGGTAAACAGAATAGAACTAGGAACAAGCTAGCTAGGGAGTTGCGTGGAGAAACTTCCAAGAATGGTGGAAATATAAATGGAATGAATTCATGAAATGTACATTATTCTCGTGCCACCCTTCCTCTTGCCCCGACATCAACATTTTTGATTTGTTTTATATTGTTTTGTTCTTTCTTTCTTCCTCCCTCAGGATCATTCTGCTTGTTGTTCTTTCTTTCTGGAATACTAGTAAAGACCACATGTTTGCACAGCTGATTTTTTCTAATCATTTGGCATGAATGTCTCTTTCTCCAGGGACCAAGATGTCTTTCCTGAATACCATTTATAATATAGTCCTTCTGCTCCATCCTCTATATCAACTTGTCTTAGTGCTACAAACTACTTTTCATGCTCTAAAATTACTTTGCAATCCATCTACTTTATTGGTTTGAGTTGACAAGAGTGTAAATTCTATGAGAGCAGAAATCCTGTGCGTCATATTGTCCTCTGATTTTCTAGCACTTAACACAGAACGTGACTCAAAGTACTCAGCAAATCAGAATGGGGAAGTCATAGAAGGATTCCCCCAAAGGGGGTAGTATTTGAAATGACTCTGGGAGAATTACTAGAATGTAGTAGATAGAGAATTGAGGATAAGGCAGTGGCAAAAAATATTTGTGAGTTGATAAACCTCACAATGTCATGAACCAACAGCAATGCAATGGTAAATTGATATATGTTGTGTCTAGCATATTACTAGAATATGAAAACAAAGAACTATTAATAGTAGGCAGTGGGGCAAAAAAATTAAGCAGATGGAAGAAAATTAGGGCAATATGTTCTAGGATAAACATTAACAGTTTTCTTGAAAATTGTAGACTTTAAAATGAAAAATATTTTCTTGAAAAATGGAAGATTTTATCCTGGAAATGATACCATCAGCTATGTATTTTAGAAGAAATTCATGAGAAGTTGTGTAGAAATAGATTATTTTCCTTACATGTCTTAATTGTAAGATTTTAGTTAATTTTTAAAAGTCCATCATTTTAAAATTCAGTAACCTACCCCAATAATTCACATTCCTGAATATACACATACACAGTCAGTAGCTCTGATCCAGCCAATTTTTTAAAAGCAGCAAATTCTCTTTGCATGCAGACACTATACAAAAGGAAGCTGTATTTATTAATAGTTTATTCCCATTTAAAGACAATGGCCAACTCTTTAGTCATAACATAAACATTCAGAGCATCGAATTAAAACCATTGTTGTCACAATTATGCCAATTGTGGTGTTTGGGGCTGCCATATATAAACTAAAAAGTATAATATCTGTAATGGACTTAACAGCAGATTGAAATAAGTGTCAATATATTTTGAAGAGAGATCTGTAGAAAGTATTCAATTTAAAGATAAAAAATCAGAAAAATGTACACGAAGTCCTGGTGAGCTGTGAGACAATATAATGTAGTCTAGCATACACTGAATTGAATTGAATTCACAGAAGGAAAAGAGGAGAAAGAGAACAGGGTAGTAACTATAAGAAATAATGGTTGAAAGATTTCAAAATCTGGTGAAAAATATGAACTTAAGTATCTGTGAAGTTCAGAGAACCCCACGTAGAACAGATACAAATAAAACCAAACATCAGAGGCTAACTGCAGAAAACCAAAGATTAAAAAGTTATTCTTAAAACCAATAATATAAATCCTATCAGATGAAAATGGAAGTCAAAATTGTTGGGAGATAAAAGAAATATCTATCCTCTGTACCCAGTAAAGATAACCTTTAAAAAATCATAAAAAACAAAAATATTTTTGCACTAAAACAAAGATGAGTGAATTCATCTCTAGCTGTTCTGCACTACAAGAAATAAATACTAAAGAAAAGTCTAGCCTGAAGGGAAATGACAACAGATAAAATTTAGATCTACAGGGGGAAAAAATGAGAAGCACAGGAGATTGCCTGTATGTAGGTAAATATAAAAGCTGTCTTTTTTCTTCTTTTAGTCTCTGTAAAAGACAACTGACTACTTAAGCAAAACTTACAACGTTTGGGTGTGGTTTATAATTTTTGTGTATGCATAGGATTGAAGAACGTAGAGGCAGTGTTGCAAATTTCTTAACTTCATATAATATTAACTCTAAGTAGACTGTAGTAACACAAGAATGACCAGAAAAAAACCTGAGCGGAGCAACAAAGAAACTAAAACGGAATTAGTACAAAAAGTAATGAATTTGTCGTTCCTGGACGTGTTCAGGTTGTATGTCATCAGATCTAGAATTTCAGAGGGACATGGGTTTAAATCGTTCTCCTTCCCCTCAAAACTTGTGATTTGGGGTATGTGACATACTTTCAATGTTTTGTTTTGTTTTGTTTTGTTTTTTTAATCCTCCAAAGCAATGTGTTTCACAAAACATGCTTTGCTCTTGAGATTTTTGGCATATTTCATGTGGCCATTGTGGATGTTTACATTCATGAGCTCAATTTCTTGGCCCCTTTCATGAATTTAAAACAATGGTAATAAGTACTATTATATTTTGCTGGAGTTTGGCAACCATTTCTTTGTTTTATGTTTTCAATAAAATACTATTTCTAAGTTTGAGAAATGTTCCGTGCAATTATTACTGAGAAAAACAATATGATTTTTTGTTAGTATTCCTGTAGGAATACTAACAAATAACAGGAATACTAACAAATAATATGTACATAAAGGAAAATGGAAAAATCTAGAACTCCACTCCCACATGCCTTCCCCTATCCGACAGGCTCCCCCAGCGAAGGACTGCCAAGTACTCCTCAGAGCTTAATCAAATTTACTTCTGTCTACTTCTGATTCTCTGTGAAGTCAGAGGACATTGAGGTTCTCCCACTGCCAGTCAGTGTATTGTGCTTCTCCCAGTGGGCCACGTTATCGAATCCCTTTTGTTTGAAAGAAGTATTTGTAACTCTTTAATACTTTAATTACTGTTAAATAACAGCGGTAATTAACAAATGTCATTTTTCTCCCAATGTCAGAAACCATGGGCACCCCTGCTCCCCCTTCCCTCTTTCCTGGTGTCTCTCCTACCCTCCCTCCGAGATCGGATTGGCCTCTTTCAGTCCTGTGGAAAAGAAAACAGAATTCCTTGGCCGCAAGCCTGAGCGTTTCCAGGCAGCACTGCATTGCCCAGGGCAGTTCTCCAAGCCTATGGTCTGGGAGTGGGAGCAAATACAAATTCAAGAGACTCTTGAGAAAGAGTTTTTTCTTTCTTTTTCTTTCTTTCTTTCCCTCTTTAAGCACACTAATCCTCTATTAGCAAAGCTCCTTTTTCCCAGGCTCTAGAACCTGCCCCTCTCTGAGGAGAGGCGACGCTGCGCTGGCTCTTGTCCTTTCAGCTCCTATTGGAGCGGTGACAACTTGTATTCTTCTTCATTTCCCCCTCCCCCCTCAGCTTTTAGGTTTCGCCCCATTTCAGGGCGCTCCACCCCTGCAGGGAGCCCCGCACCCCCCGCCGCGGGGGGCTGCTACCCAGCCCCGGTGGGCGGGCTCCGAGGCTCCGGAGGCCTTTCGTCCGGAGGGAGTGTCTACACTAGCCGGGCCCCCGCCCCTGGATCCTGCGCCTCCCTTTGCTTCCGCACGCTTACTCTGTTTTTAATTTGAAAAATCCTCCTCTTCCGTCTCCCTCCTCCGCCTCCTCTTCTTTCCCTTCTTCCCCTGCGGTAAAATTAGAGCCCGCGTCTGGCGTCGCGGGTGCCCAGCGGTCCGCGGGGCGGGCGGTGAGTGGGGCCGGCCGGGCGGGCCAGGGTGCGGGGCCGGGGGCGTGGCGCGGGGAGGCCCGAGCCTGCGGCACCTCGGACGCGGGGCGGAGGGCCGCGGGGTCCCGGGCTAGCCGCTCCAGGGCGGCCGCATCCTCAGGTGGTTGCAGAAGTTTCGGGGTGCGAGCGCGCGCCTGCGGTGGAGACGCGGCAGGTTTTGTAGCGAGCTGTTTGCAGCCCTGGGGTAGTGGTCGTCGAGCCGTCCAGGACGTTTGGGTTCCCTGAGTCTTAACCTGGCGGCAGTGGCCCGGAATGAAGGCTCTCGGCTGGGGAGACTAACTCCTAACCCAGGCGACGCGAGCGCTCCGAGAGGCGGCTGCGCTTACTTCTCCCGAGCACCGCGCGCCCGGTGACTGGTCCTGCCTCACTGGGCTCCTCTTGGTTCTCTACCTGGCTGACCTCGGCGCAGCTCGCACGGACTCAGGACACTGGCAGGTAAAAAGGGTTTGTGAGAACTTCTCTTGTTGGCCAGAGAGGGTTTGTAGCAGAGAAGCCATCTCTCACATTGTCAATTTGGATAAATTGGGGTGATTTGGGGGGGGGGGTTGGCTTTATTTTACTTTATTTTTTCCTGAAAATAAAACGTTCTTATTTCAAGACTTAGATCTTCTTTCATTTATTTTGTGGCCTTGTTTGTCTTCTCAGGCTTTACAATGTCGTTTTCACCTTTATATTGCACTTAAAATGAAGCCACCAGAATAAATACACGTCAAGATATTATACACTAAGGTTGATTTTCCAGCTGCTACCTACAAGGGGTATAGATCAATAATTTAAATTGCATTGTACTATAATAGAAATAGGTAGATAACCTCCGTTTGTCCATCTGTTATTGGGGTGGTGAAACACTACCATGATTTCTATTAAATTTAAAAAAGACAAGAATGCTCATCATCACACACAGTTGCGAATTGTATGTGCGCAGAACACATCACTTTATGCATGATGTGATTGTATACTTTGAATATTCACTCCAAACAACTGAAAAGCTAATGGGAAGAATAAATGCATTTAGCAGAATGTCCAACTGTATTTTACTTAATTTGTAGAAATCATTTGATATTCTATATGTAAACTGCAAAATACAGTAGAACAAAATAATCTTCAGTTTGGCATGAAATAACCAGAAACTTGAAAAGACCTATTTTAATAAAAGATATAAAGTGTATATTTGGGGATCCAGTAAAATACATAACATTTTTGTAGGGAAATACATCATTTCACTAACATAATATGTAAATTAAATAGCATTTTGACCAAATATTTTTAAAGGGGACTGTTTAGCTCATGTGAACTAAAAAACTCTTGGAAATAGCTAGGAAATTTCAAATAAATATATATATTGATATATATGTATATAAGGAGGCTTTAGCATATAATAAAAGGTATTATAAATCTATAGTGATTAAAAGACTGTAGAATAGCCCTATCAGGCATGTCAGTGAAACTACAGAGCAGATTTAAAAATAAAAAGAAAGTGGGCTTTTGATAAGGACACATTTTAAATCAGGGGTGAGGAAGAAATGCCATTTAATTGATAGTGCTTGGACAAAGAATTATTTATTTGAGAAGACTAGTACTAAAACTGAAACTTTTCCTTGTTCAATATAGAATTGTTGTCTACATGGCTTACTACTTTGAATATATGAAGCTTGAAAATACAATAAAGAAAACTTGAATGGGTATTTGTGCACATGGCACATGGGAAAAGCATTTCTACACATAGTGCAAAAACCTAGACCCATTTAGGGACATAATTTTTATTAACATTTGCAACCAAAAAAACAGATATAAACTGGATACATTGTTAACAGAAAAAGATAATTTTGCCAATATACCTAGAAATCTCACTAATGACCTTTGAAAATCAACAGCCCAGTTGAGGATAAAAAGAAACATAGCAAGAGAAATGCAAATAATAAGCAGAATGAAGACTTTTAGTCACACTGATTATCTGAAACAGTACAATTAAAGTAAGACATCAATTTTTGCCTGGTTTACTAATTTTGATAGTCTGATAATTTTCAGTGTTGCTGATAATACAATAAGGGAAATATACTTTTACAAGCTTTCAGTGGAAAAGGTGATAGCTATTCAAATTTTCAAATACCCATTCACTATTGGAATTTATCCTGCAAAATATGCTCCCAAGTGTGCAAAAATATCTGTGTCAAAGATGTTCACAGGCTTATTAACAATATAAAAAATATACAAACAACTCTGTAACTATTGATTGGGATTTGGAAACAACTTTGTGACTATGGTACATCCAAAGGGGAAATAGTTTAAAACATTTGGTAGCTCTAAATGTTCTAACATGGAAATATGTCCAAAGCATATTAGAAGTTAAAACACAGAAACAAAGAACAAGTTGAAACTGTTTGTGTATACAGTAACATAATATTTTTGTAAATAATTTGGAATATAGACTAAATTATATCATTTTGAGTATTCTTTTTCTATGATTATTTCTATAATGTATGCATGTTTTTAAAGAAACATGATATTATTACAATGGGAAAATAATAAACTTCCTGAGAGTGTTTGTGATTAGTAATTTATACAGGTTACTTCCTCCTTGGATATATTACTTGTCATTTACTATAGAAGAAACATATTTCACAAAGCATTCCATGTTGTTCTCTTCATTGTCTTTCTTTTTGAATGTTGTCTTTCAGCTGCTTCCTTAATAAACTTCTTCCTTTTTCTCATTCCTCAATATTGATGATTATGATGTTTATTGTGTGCATAGAAGTTAAAAATTTTTCCTGAGGGATTTCACACCAGTTAACTTTTTTATAAACAGAAAATACAAGAATGTTCATACTCCTTACATATTTCACCAGCATTGTATTAAAATTCACCTTAATAGCACTCATTCTTCTGTATGAGAGAGATTTGCTATTCTTTAGAAAGGAAAATATCTAAAATTGGACTATAAAAAATTTTTAAAAACTCCATGGCAAAAATACAGTAAAACAAATGACAAATTTGGAAAAAATAATTTTAGCATAAAATAAAACTTAAATATATTAAAGTCAATATAATTTTAAGACTTTAATCTCATATAAAGAACATGAAAAGAAAAGCTAACAACAACAAAAATGAACAAATGACCAAAGGGTAATTCACAGAACTAGAGATGCAAATGACTTTCAAACATATGATAAAAGTTCATCAACCTCTGTATTATCTTAAGAGATATATAAAAAAAACTAAAAAATTTTTACCTATCAGATTGGCAATGACAAAAATTTTGATAAAACACCTTATTATAAATCTAATGTTTTTCTATAGTGTAGGAATTGATTCAAATTCTTTTAGTACAATTTGACAGTATCTTTAAAAAATGTACAAAACTTTGGTCCACCAGTTTTGCTTTCAGGAATTTAATACACAGGTACACAAACAACAAAATGTAAGTTTATTTCAGCATGGTTTGTAATAGCATAACTTTAAAATCAATTTAAATTTTTATAGTTAAATAGTTAAATACATAATGGTGCAGCCATTAAAAAGAATAAGGTTATATGAACTGAAACATAATCAACAGCAAAACATTTTAATAAATGAAAAAACAAGACACAGGAAAGTATATAGAAGACTGCCACTTATATTAAAAGGTATATATGTTAGTTTGTATATGCGTAGGAAATCTCTTGGAAGACAAAAAAATCGAATACCTGTGGTTGCCTTTTGAGATAGGAAATGGAGATTGGAGTAGATGGGATCCTTTTTATTATATATATTTTTGTACTTCTTGATTCCTTGAATTATTGAGTGCTTGCAGATAACATTTAAAATGTAAATGTATTTATGAATGTAAAGTCTCTTATCAAAGTGACTTATAATCCAGATGACATCCAGTTTTGCTACAATTTTTAATACTAAAAGACTAGCCAGGAAATGACACAATGAGGCATTACTGGTAATCCTCCAAATATCATAGTTGGCATGGTAATATTTTCCTAAATGTATTATATAAACATTATGAGAATATTATTCTTCCTATATTTTTTTGTTCTCCAAATAACTAAAACATTTCCCTCTTGAAAGCTAAAAAGGAGAGACCTGATATTTAAACATATTGACCTATAATATGTTTAATAAAAGTTATCTATGAACCGTGGCTATCAATTTGCTTCGATTTAATCTTATCTTTTATTTTAAATTAAAGCCAAATGACCAACCTCCAAGATCTTAAACGTTTGCTAAAAAGAAGGAAATATTCTACTATATGCCTTTTCTTTTGAAGGAGTCATGGTGTGAATAAAATAAGAAATATATTTATATAGGTTATAAAAACAACACTATAATATTTATTAGATTTTTCCAACATTTTCATTTGTTGAAAATTAATCACTTTTAATTTTCTTGTAGAAATTACTTTATGGAAAGATATAATTAAATATATGATACACAGAGTTCTAATGAAGATTCTATGTATCTATGGAACATTTCTACTGCATATTTTATCACATTGGGCCTAGGTTTATCTTCTTAGTGCAAGTCTGGAATTAGTTTCTCTAATTTCAACCCATGGAACAGCAACCTATTAAGTTGCCAAGGTGTGGATAGGAATGACCACATCCTTCACAGTCATTGGACTTTAGTCCACTTATATTGAGCCCACTCAATTATCCACTTCTCAGGTAATCAAGAAACCCATAAAACTAATCAACAGGATATACCACAAGATCCAAGAAAGTTGAATTAAAATCTGTAAAGAGAATTGTACTTGCAAGGATGTGCATAAACCTTTTATCTTTGATGAACATGCAAGTCCTTTTAATTATGGAGTCACTGCAAGAGAGTAAAGTGTCAATTTTGTTTATTTGTTAAAAGATTCAGATTATAAAACCTATTATATATATATTGCAGAAAATTTAAAGAGGAAATATTGTTTATATTTGAGCATATTTTCTTCAAGTTTTTCATACTTTTAAAAATTATAAGTATTATTATAATTATCCAGACTATATGTTTAACACTTGAATATACACATTTTATGATATTTAGAAAACTATTTGTGGCCATATTTTTAAAGGAATATGATTTTATCGCAATGTGAACCATTGTGCTAGATATCAATGTAGTTTACACTTACTGCAGTTTCAATTCTATATTCTTGCTGTGGGGATGAGAATGTATTGTTTAAAACAAAATCTTATACCACATATCTTGGATTTTTTTGAATTTGGTGTTGAGGAAATTTACTTGATTGTACAAATGAGATTTGAGAAGAAATTTAGATAAGTATTATATTGGTAAATTGAAGATTTAATTGAGTCGATTAAGTTTCTTATAGGAAGTGGATTTTTATTTGAATAAGGGAAAATGTCATAGATCTGCAATTGAATTTGTGTGTGTTTTGGGGAGGGCAAAGGACATATTCATATCACCTGAGAAATGACTTCTACTTTGCTCATCCATAAGAAGCAACTCCTATCTGTTTCAACTTTATCGTGAGATTGCAGCAATTCAGACCAATCTTCAGCCACCTCTTCTAGTTCTAGTTCTCTTGCTGTTTCCATCACATCTGCAATTACTTCGACCACTGTAGTCTTGAACCCTTTCAAATGAACTTCTTTCAAACTCTGATTAATGTTGCTATTTTGACTTCCTGCTATAAATCATGAATGTTCTTAATGGCATCTACAATGGTGAATCCTTTCTAGAAGGTTTTCAATTTACTGTGTCCAGATTTATCAGAAGAATCACTCACATTCTTTGGCAACCATAGCCTTTCAAAATGTATTTCATTTAAGAAAGAAGACTTGAAAGTCAAAACTACTGCCTTGACCCACGGGCTGCAGAACAAATCTTGGGTTAGCAGGCATGAAAACAACATTAATCTTCTTGTACATCTCCATCAGAGCCCTTGGGTGGCCAGGCACATTGTCAGTGAGCATTAATATTTTTCAAGGGATCTTTTCCTGAGCAGTAGATCTCAACAGTGGGTTTAAGATATTCAGTAAACCATGCTTTAAAAAGATGTGCTCTCGTCCACCCTTTCTTGTTCCATTTATAGAGAGTGCACAAGCAGAGAACTATGTAGCATAGTTCTGAAGGGTCATAGGATTTTCATAATTGGTAAATATGCATTGTCTTCAACTTAAATTACCAGCTACATCAGCCACCAATAAGACAACCTGTCCTTCGAAGCCAGGTATTATTGACTTTTCCTCTCTAGCTGTGAAAGTTCTAGACATTATCTTCTTTCAATATAAGGCTATTTTGTCTACACTAAAAATCCGTGTAGCATAGCTGCTTTCATCAATGATCTTAGATTTTCTGGACAGTTCGCTGCAGCTTTCATTCTCCACCTACAATACTGTGTTTTGATTGAAATGTTACTGTTAACTGTATTTTCTGTAAGTGAGGAGAATCATCAGAAGCAGTTGCGGGATCAGGAAATGGGTCCTCTAGGGATGAGGAGACTTTGTGCCAGATAGCTTTGCACAAAGTTTCCTTCAGAGTCATCTGCATCATTAACAATGGATTTTGTCTTTTAAAAGTCTCTGATTTTATAAGCTAACATGATTTCTGGTTCTATTATGAATGCTTGCTGTTCTAGTCCTTTAATAAGATGATCACACATTTTTATAACGTCATCTATAGATACTTTTTCTGCGATGTTAACAATGTTATCTTCATCATTCATTTGTGGCAGCATGCTGGTGCTGAAAAAGTTCTGGATTTTGGAGCATATCACATTTCCCATTTTAGATGCTCAATATGTATAAGCATTTTATATGCCAGGGCTCAGCATGGCTATTTTAATCTTGCCTTATAGATGACCTTCTCTGTTTTGTTTACTTGTTTTGAAGATTAAATGACAGACCAATTGGGTTTGTTTTTTTTTTCTAAGAAAGTTTTGGGGCATAGCCAAGATCATGACAACAAGAAAAAAGTGGACAGAGGGTGGCAGAGCAGGGGTTTGTGAAGAGGGGTTTCAGTAGACTGAGAAGTTCCCACAGGAGAAGCAGGATTGAATAGAGAAAACAGAAAGGACTGATTCTTAAAAATGTTTTTCCTGAAAATGGTTCAATTGTCAATTAGGAACTTTTTGGATTTCATTCGAAATACCCACCACAGAAATATTTTTTTTCCTCTCTGAGAGGTTGGTTGATTATTCTGGGAGTAAAGCCTTTGGGAGCTTCCTCTAGTTGGGAGACAGTTCAGGCCAAGGGGAGTGGGTCCATTAGTTGGGTGGTGTAAAAGTGGACATTTTCCAGTTGCCTGGTTACAATGGAGGCAGACATTTTAGTGTATATTTTTCTTTAGTTTGGGACCCCTTGGTTTTGGCTTATAATATGTATAAGGAGTTCCTCTTGGTACCTGTAGATGTTGTAACTGTAAAGACATGCACCTGTTTGCACTTTGTAAGTAATTTCCCCACTGTGGCAACTTCAAGTTACCATTGGTAAGGTTCACCTATTTGTCTAGAAAACCACAGGTTTTTGACCCTTAGTTCTTATGCATAAAATTAGCTGGAGTTCCAGCTGGAGGACATCTAGCCTCTCTGGCTCCAGATGAACACCGAATTCCCTGTCTTTTATTAATGATACCTACCTACTGAACCCAGTCTAATTTCTGTCTGATCCAGTCAGATACCTGAGGCCTCCCTAGAGTACCCAGTCCTGTTTCTGTCATGACTTCAGAATCCAGTGTGAACTCAAAATGCTGAAACTGAGAGTTCAAACCACAAGTTCATGGATCTCAAATGCAAAAAAGAACTCACCCTTTACCCCAGGTGCTGCGAAAGAGCCATGGGAGCAGTGGGCACAGTGGGTAATTTCCACTGGTCTCTTGGTACTCTGCAAGATCACTGGAAGTCTACTTTGTATCTCACTTCTCATGCCAAACTGTTAAAAAAAAAACTTTAGAAAAGTTAAATTTAGCAGTTTATTTGAGCAAAGAGCAATTCATGAATCGCACTCAGAACCGGGAGAGTTTCAGAGAGCTCCGCCTGGCAATGTGTGCAGGCAGTATTTATACACAAAAAAAGAAAAGTGACATACAGAAATAGTTTGATTGGTTACAGCTTGGCATTTCCTTATTTGGGCGTGATATGAAGAGGCATTTGCCTTATATGAACATGGTCTGATCAGTTGGCAGCCTGTGATTGGGTGAAGCTCCCCAGATGTGGTGGCTGAGACTTAGCATTTGTTGCAAGAACATATCCTTTTGCTGGTGAGTGCATGTGGTGCTTGTTTTTCCATTCTTGGGATACTTCACTTAGTAGAATGGGTTCCAGCTGTATCCAGGAATATACAAGAGGTGCTATATCACCATTCTTTCTTATAGCTGAATAGTACTCCATGGTATACATATACCACATTTTATTAATCCACTCATGTATTGATGGGCACTTGGGTTGTTTCCACAACTTTGCAATTGTGAATTGTGCTGCTATAAACATTCTAGTGCAGGTGTCTTTTTTATAGAGTGTCTTTTGTTCTTTTGAGTAGATGCCCAGTAATGGGATTGCTGGATCAAATGGTAGATCTGCTTGTATTGCTTTAAGGTATTTCCATATTGCTTTCCACAGAGGTTGCACTAGTTTGCAGTCCCACCAGCAGTGTATGAATGTTCCTATCTCTTTGCAACCATGCCAACATTTATTGTTTGGGGACTTTTTGATAAAGGCCATTCTAACTGGAAATAGGTGATATCTCATGGGAGGAGGGGATGGGTATATACATACATAATAAGATAATGAGTGTGATGCACAGGGGGATGGTCACGCTTGAAGCTCTAACTTGGTGGGGTGGGGGGGCAAGGGCAATATATGTAACCTAAACTTTTGCACCCCCTTAATATGCTGAAATAAAAAAAAAAAGAATATATCCTTAAGTTAGATTGCAGTTTGTTTACATACTAAGTTAGGTTATGGTTTACTACTTACAGAGGCACCTTTAGGCCAAATTTAGTTTAATTTAAGAGATTATTATTTATATTATGTACAAATGTGTTGCTTCATTTTTAAGTAGTTGAAGAATTTCCTGTTATCTTTCAGTTAATAATTCCTAGCTTATTACATTACAGAGAACAAACTTTGTATGACTTTGTCCTTTGTAGTATTCTAAGGTTTGTTTTATGACCCAGAATGTGGTCTGTTTGGGTTAGGGTTCTGTATGTTGAAAGAATGGTTACTTTGATGTTGTTGGGTTGCATGCTCTACAAATGTCAATGTTGGCTGATGATGATTCCTAGTTCTTCTGTTATCATTGCTAGTTTTCCCTCTACTGGTTCTGTAGATGCCAAGAGAGGAAGTGTCAGAGTTACCAGTGATAATTGTGGACTTGTCTATTTTTTTTTTCAATTCTGTCAGTTTTTGTTTTGTTTATTTTGAAGCTCCATTGTGAGGAGCAATCACATTTAGGATTGCTATGCCTTGTTGGTAAATTGTTTCTGTACTTTTATGGGATATCCTTTCTTATCTCTAGTGATTTTCTTTGCTCTATTAATATAACCACTTTAGCATTGTTTTCTCTTTTAAAGAGCTTACTGAGATACAATTCACATACCATAAAATTCACCCACCTAAAGTATAGAGTTCATTGATCTTTAGTGTATGTATAGAGTTGTGCAGCTGTCACCAAAATCTATTATTAGAACATTTAAATAATTCCAAGAAGAAAAGCCGTGCCCAATAATAGTCATTCCTCATCTCCTTGTAACCACAAATCTATATTGCCTTATAAATACACCTATTATGGATAGTTCATTAAAATGGAATCATACACCCCATGGATTTTTTTTGAGACTGACTTCTTTCAATTAGTGTAAAGTTTCAAGGTTCATGCAGGATACAGCATGTATCAGTACTATTAATAAATTACTTTGTATAACTGAATCATATTCCATTGTAGGGATATGTCACATTTTAAAATTTATCTGCTCCTCAATTAATGGACATTTGGGTTGTTTCCACTTTTTGGCTCTTATTAGTATGCTGTTTTGAACATGTTTTTATGGAGGCATTGTTTTCTATTTTTCTGGGGTATATATCTAGGAATAGAATCGCTAGATCATGTGGTTAACCATATTAACCATAATTAAACTCTATATTTAACCTTTTGAGGACCTACCAGACTCTCTTCCAAAGCAGCCATAACATTTTGTATTCCCACCAGCAGTATGTGAGGGTTTCAATATCTCCATATCTTTGTTAAAACTTGTTATTGTCTGTCTTATTTTTTTTATTATAGCCATCCTAGTAGGTGTGAAAAGTATCTAATTGTAGTTTTGATCTGCATTTCTTTATTGAAAATAGGTTTATGTGCTTCTTGGCCATTCATATATTCATATCATATCCTTTGTAGAAATGTGCAAATCCTTTGGCCATTTTTCAATTGGGTTGTCTTTATTATTGACTTATAAGTGTTCTTTATATATAATGAATGAAAGTCCTTCAGATATATGGTTTGAAAATAATTTATCCCTTTCTGTGGGTTGTCTTCTCATTTTCCTGATGGTGGGTGACCTTTGAAACACAAATCTTTTTGATTTTGATAAAGTCAAATTTATCTAATTTTTTTTGTCACTTCTGCTGTTGCTGCCACATCAGTGAGACCATTGCCTAACCCAAGGTCATGAAGATTTACTTCTATGTTTTCTTCTAAAATTTCTTAGTTTTATCTTTTACATTTAAGTTGATGATCCATTTTGAGTCAATTATTTGTAAGGGGTGTTGCAGGAGTCCAAATCTGTTCTTTCGTATATGAATATACAGTAGTCCCAGCACTATTTGTTGAAAAGACTGTTCCTTCACCATTGAATGATCTTGGTACACTTGTCAAAAATCAATTATCTATAAATGATAGTATTTATTTCTGAATACTAAATTCTATAAATTCCATTGATCTGTATGTCTCTTCAAAACAGTATATCACTGTTTTGATTACTGTAGCTTTGTAGTAAGTTTTGGAATTAGGAAGTGTGAGTTTTCAATTTTTTGTTTTTGCTTCCAAGATTGTTTTGGATATTATGGGTCACTGTCATCTTTATATAAATTTTATGTTTGGTTTTTCAGTTTCTAGAAAAAGGGAACTTGTAATTTGATAGAGATTATGTTCAATCTGTAGATAAATTTGGGAAGTATTGCTGTTGTAACCATTTTAAGATGAGCTTGGCTTCCTTTTTACTTAAATCTTCTTTAATTCTTTTGACATTATTTTATGGTTTTCAGTGTAAAAGTAGTATGCATCTTTTTGAGCAGAGATACAAGAAAACACGTATATTCACATACACACATTATAAGAAAAAAACAGTAATTTTCAGAATGAAATTATATTGAATAGTTTAACCTATGCTTACATAATATTATTTCCCCCCCACAGAAGAAATCTTCAGAGAAAAATCTCCAACCTTGGTGAAAACAAGCTCTTATGTAATTATATTTGCAATGCTATATAACATTGTTTCCATCTTTTCTATTCCAGAAAAGAATCTTTGTTATCTTTTTATTGATTAAATAAAAAGTTCCTTAAATTACTGGCTTTTAAACATTATTGATGGCAATCTACTTTAATCCATGGTAAACAATACATATATTGATACATTTGTAGATATTTATATGTAATGTATACAATTTTCACCAAGCAATATTGAATACAGTGAATATATAATATACTAGCAATACAGTTTGTTATTTCCATTCTATTTTATTCTAGTTCAATTTATTTATTTATGGACAGGTTTCATCCTGTTGCCCAGGCTAGAGTATAGTGGCAACATCATAGCTCATTGGAACCTTAAATTCCTTGAATCAAGTGCTCCTCCTACCTTAGCCTCCAGAATAGCTGAGACTATAGGCATGCAATACTGTGCCTGGCTAATTTATTTTATTTCCCATAGAGACAGGCTTGCTACGTTTCTCAGGCTGGTCCTCAAACTCCTGGTCTCAAGTGTTTCTCCCACCTCGGGCTCCCAAAATGCTAAGATTATAGGCTTGAGCCACTACAACCAGCCTAGTTCATTTTATTTTTAAAAATTAAAGTTTGAATCATTGATTTTAAAGCCTACAAATGTATCATCAGTTCATAAAACACTGTGCATCAGAACAATATGTCTCAAATTTAGTAATTGATAAGGATTAATGAAATAATTAAACAAATATCAGACAAAATATAGTTTCAGACTAAAATTGTTACTAGAGATAAAGAAGGACTTTTTATAATAATAAAAATGTCAATCTATCAGGAAGACAGAATAATTATATACATGTATACACATAAAAACAGAGCTCCAAAATATATGAAGCAAAACTGATACAACTTAAGGGTGAAACAGATAATACCACAAATAATAGTTGGAGACTATAGTCATACCCTACTTAAAATAATGGGTAGAACAACTAAGCAGAAGATCAAAAAGGAAATAGAAGACTTGAACAACGTTATATGTATGTGTGGGTAATATTGTGTAATAGTTTAGCAATTTTTTAAGCAATCTAATTCTGACATTAACTCCCCAGAGTTTGCACAGGCTTATGGGCACAATTTCCAACAAAACTTCCCTCACTTTAGACATCAACCATAAGTTCGGGGATCTCTAGGCATCCCACTCTTCTGACCAACTAACTACATATTCAGGTGTTTCCATCACCCCCTCAGGTTTGATAATTTGCTGGCATGATTCACAGAACTCAGGAAAGTGCTCTACTTATGATTTAAGTTTTATTATAAAGGATAAAAATCAGGATGAGCCAACTAGATGCATCACACTCCCAGCACACTGATGCATTTACCAACCAGGAAGCTCACTGGAGCTGGTTTTTATTTAGGTTTCATTACATGGCTATATGGTTGAAGTCACTCTCCAATCCCCTACCGCCCTGGAGGTGAGGCAAATATCAAGTGACTCAAAGCTTCCACCCTTTAATCACATGGTTGGTTTTTCTGACAAGACCAGCCCCTACCCTAAGTCATCTCCTTAGCAAAAACTCAGATGTGGTCCAAGGGCCCACCAAGTATAACAAAAACATTTCTGTCATCCGCAAATTCTAAGGGTTTAGAAGTTATATCTCCAGAATGCCAGGACAAAGACCAGACAAATTCTTTGTTATACAACTCTAAGTTACATATAACAACTAAAATTGAATAGCCATCACATTTTCTGGAGAAAGAACAAAATAATACATTAGACACTTAGCAAAGGCTAGTAGATAATCTCTTTTTCATGAAATGTGTACATACTTAGAACCACTAGCACATTAATTAATATTCACCCAGCCTGGATGCTTGTTGTGAAATATGAGGTTTATAAAAGTTTAACATTTGAAAAATACTAACATTTCTATTTATTAAGAGTGTTATAAAGGCTTTCAAATAAATACAATGTAGTATTACTTCTAATCATCCATATTCTCTTACTTGCATCTTATACTAGGAAGTATTATACTAATACGGACTTAAATATTCAATTTTTCGTAGCACAGGATTATAAAAAAGACCTCAACATTTATATGTTGAAGATATAATGCCCATTATATTCTTTTAACTTTTGGAATATGTCTTTAATATAATTTTAATTGTCTGTTCTTTTTAAATCTCATTACTACATTAATCCATTCATCTGAATAATATAATTAATATCATTATCCTGAACTGAAAGCAAATCCTGCAGCCACTTAAGCTATACTCTAACTCATTTGGCTTTCATTAGGCTACAAATAGTAAAAAGCCCTTCAGCAATGTCTCCATTTTCTTTCTCCAGTTCCTTCCACTTTGAAACTCATTACAAACAGTTCTCATGAAATTGTATTTAGAACCTTACTCGCTGGAGGTAGAAGGTGGGAGTTAGTGGTGTCAGGTCAGAACCCAGTGTAGAATCTACACATGAGGAATAGATGTTGCATGGCTGAACGGCAAACAGCTTTTTCTTAATAGTAAATTTGAATATAGACATTTACTCTTGGTCTCTCTCTGATTTGGCATGTTTTACTAGTGAAAAAATAGTAAAGACTCTAATTTATTGAGGATTTGCTATATGCCAGGTGCTGCTTTAAGTGCTATACAAATGTAATTGTTTCAGTCTTCACAATAGTTCTGTGAGATTGAGCCAACTGTCACCATGCCCATGATACAAAGGATAAACTAAGAACAGACTAGTCACCCAAGGTCACACAGCTATTAGGGGTAGACTTCGGATTTGAACCCACACTCTGGATCACTGTCTATACTGTCTGAAGCGTGCTAGTGTACACCATTTAATAGCCATCAAATCTTTTGCCCTCCTCCAGGTATCCTTAAGGTAGGATTAAGATGTACAAAGGATATAATCTCCTAACAGAAACATATTAAACCCAAGTGGGAGACTGTGGTATCTAGAATAGGACTTTGCAGGATCAGGCCATTTTTCCTATCTCTGCCAAGAAGCAGAAGGAATTGTTCAGTGATCTGCTTTCTTTTGCCTCTTTTCAGGGCTGGAGACAGTAGAAACAGGCAATACCCAGGGTTTTCGAATGCATGTGTAGGTTTCCAAGCATTGTGCCTAGAGATTCTCAACTGCCCAAAGGCTTCCTTATGCAGAGGTCAGGGAAGCTTCCAGTAAATACTTGACTATACAGAGCTGACCATCTTACTGTGTTTCAGTGATTGAAGTTTCAAATATCCTTGGTGTGGGTTTAAGAACCTGTGCTTTATTGAGCTCTGTGTGTCACTGTTTACAGAGGTGAAATTGAAGAGCAAACATATAACACAGCTGCACTGTTGGGTGCACCAAGTGATATCCATGTAACTGCTCTCTTGCTGTAGGATGTCATTTAAGATATCTAGGCTGCCTTATAAAGAAGCAAACCCCGGCCTCACCAACCTCATCCTGTCCAGCCTATGTCTCCCTTCCCTGTTTATCATCTTGCAGTCAGCTTAGATTCATTCCCCTGCATGCATCCTAAGCCCTGAAAATGCCCAAGGCCTCCACAATTCAGAGTTCTCTGCACTTTGTAATACTAACCTATTATGGAGACACAGCTCAGTTTTCTAATCTGGTTTCCATCTGACATAAAGCCACATCAGTCTCTTCCACGTATGGCACTTTTGCTGTTGCTGAGTGATAGGAAAATCTGAAATGATTCACTGAAGGTTAAGGGAGGATTGAGTTAACAACATTCTTGCTTGTACCAGCTGGAAATTCTCCTGTCTTACATAACATTTTGGCTAAAACAATAGTGTAAAATTTTATAAGAAAAGGAAGAGAATAGAGGGTGGTGAGAAAAAAAATCCTGGTGGCTTAAAGGACAGGGAAGATATGGACTCTTTGAGCACCTGAAACTTGTGAGGCAATATGTAGGTATATTTTCTTTTATTTAAAGTCACTGATATTAGTTGCTTTCTAAAATTTTACTGAACTGTTTATTTTTTCAAGTTATTATTCAGTCACTAGAATCAGATTTGAATTCTTAATTTCTGCCTGGGAGGGTTGAGAACCATTATTTTTCTTTACACTCATTATATTTACACTCTTTATATTAGTTTCAAACATGCTTGATCATAAGGATCATCTAGGACTGTGTTAAAAGTAAAGGTTTCCAGGCCTGGACCCCAGAGCGACTACTTCAGGTTTGGGGTTTATCATTCTATACTTTTTTTTTCAAGTTTTATTTTGAAAATAAAATTTTTGACAATAATATTCAAGTCTGTTTCTTCATCTAGATGCAGCAATTGTTAAAATTTGCCACTTTTGCACTATACTAAACAGTTTGCCACTATAGATAGCTGGATAGATGATGGATGGATAGATGGATAGATAATTTGTCCCCTTTAACATAAGGCACTTAATAATCTGTTCTAATTAGTTTCCATCGTGGTTCCTGGCAAGTGTGCAATCCCCAGATACCGTAGAAAGGAACGGCCTTTAGTTAGAAGAAGGGTAACCTTAAGATAGAACTGTCAGATGGTTCTTGTTTATTGTGAAACGTCGTACATATAAATATGCATATTTAAATATATATGTGCCCTTTAAAACTAATGACCTCTGTTCTCTTCACCCTGATGGAACCAGAAGACTGGCAGGACCTTAGAGCTCCTTGTAGACTACTGCTGAACACTTGCCTCTTCTCCCTCACATGGAACCATTTTCCTGAATTTTTCATTATTAATTCTCTAGCATTTCCTTAATGTTTTTCTCCATATATTTATCAGATAAAGTGTTTTGTTTAGATTTCCTGCTGTTGAATATTCTGAAATGGAAGAATACTATATGTGTCCTCCAATGACTTCCTTTTTCTGTCCAATGGCTTCAGCAGGGTTGGCCATTTATATATTAGAGGGGTGTTGTTATAATCAGCAATAATATGTGAAAAGTGTTGGGCCTTTTGCCTAACACTTGATAAGAGTCAGTAAATTATAATCTTTGTTGATGTTCTTCTCTTTGCTATTTGTCATTATCCAGAAGTTGGAAATTCAGATATACTGAAATTCCCTTCTCTGATAACAGGCTTTTTTGTTGTTGTTTTCTGGCTGATTGAATCTAGACTATTTTAACTCCATCCCCACTTCTTGTTTCAAATCTAATCTCAACTTCTAGTTTCCTTCTCTGAATTATTCCCACAATATTAAAATATACATACTTTTATTTACATGTTTAATTTGTCTTCTTTTGGCCTCAAATATAACATGCCCCAGTTTAAAGTTTTTATTCTTATCTTCCTCAGCCCCCAACATTTCCCTACCATCCTCCTCTCTAGTTCAGTTAACCATTAACTCAGTTACCCTAGACTAAAACTGAGACCCATCCTTAAATCCTCTCTTTTCTTTAATCCATCAGCAACTCCTGTAGATTCTGCTTAGAAACCCTGTCATGCCTCTGAGCACTTCTAACCCTCTGCTCCCTCTTTTGACCCTCCCACTCCCACTATATGGTAGAAATCAGATCTGATCACTCCTCTGACTACAATCCTCCAGACTTCCCTCTGGAATTATAAAACATGCCAGACATCTTGCCATGGCCTTCAGATGTAATCAAGTATTGGTCTTCATCTCTTCCTCTGGTTCTCTTCATTCCCTGTGGCCCAGCCTCATCTGACCTCTTTCTCTTTTCTCCCTTGAATATCCCAAGCTCATTGCCATCTCTGGGCCTTTGCACTTACTTTCCTGTGTTTCTGGAACTCTGCCCACAATTATAGTGTGAAGTTTCCTTTTCATAATTCAAATAGTTCTGAGGTCATTTCCTGGGAGAAGCTTACCCTGACTCTCCTAGAACTTCACATTCATGTTTTTCTTAAACCTTTGTTTCCTTTAGAACTGTACTTTCTAAACTTAAACTAAAATATTTGTTGAGGTTTTTTTTTAATGTTACCCCACAAGAATATGAGCTGCAGTAGAGTGGGTAATGGAGTGTCTGATTTATTGCTACATTCTCAATATCTATAATAGTGCCTGGTATATAATAGATACTCAATAAGTATTTGTTGCATTGATGAATGAATGAATGAAAGGTAGCTGGAGACTAAAAGAATAACAGAACTTGTTACCTATATCACTGAATAATAATAGTAACTGTATGGTATATATATATTTTTAAGGCATTAAAATGTTTTATTTTTCAGGATTAATTAGAATTCTTCAAAATGTCAGGTAAGTTTTTATGAATAAATTTGAATGTGCTTTATTTTTAAATGTGAATTATGTGACTGTTTTCCTTAAAGGGGGTCTTTATTTCATTTTGGAATTTTTAATTATTTAGCATTTGGAGAATATAAATATATAAATATGTATACATATATCTATACATATAAACTATCTATCTTTTTCTGAAAAGGATTAAAAAAGGACTTATATTAGAATAGATGTACCAAATGATCTTTAAAGTACATGGGGGAAATTAGGTAAAGGAAAAGCAAGGGTAGCAAAGCAAGTCTGCAAAGAGAGGTGGTAGGAAGTAATGGTGACAGCCTGTGGTAACATCCTTCCTTGGTAGAGGAGGGCTGAAAGTAGGCCCCAAATTTTCTAGAGATTGATATAAAGAGAAAAACACCCTCACATTTTAGGGGATTTGTGTTTTCTATGAGATAAAAGTCAACTGGTTATTTAGAAAATTGAGAACTTTTTTCTATAGTGAGTCCAGAGAGAAATTTCTCTAATCTCAACAAGAGGACAAGGTGTAACATCATGAAAATGACTCCAGTATCTGCTTTGCAGCAATTACTGTGACCCAGTTTGGCTGTAGAAAGAATTCAGTTAAAATGTAAGTCACTGGAGATGTAGTCTAAACTACCTCTAATTGAACTGAGTATAGCACCACTGCTTTCTACCCCATTAAGTGTTTAAAGTGTTATGTTTTTATTTATTTAGATACCCCTTTCCAAAAAGGATTAGGGGAAAAATCAAATTCACTCTATTTATATATGCCTGTTTTCTCATATTATATAATAGGAAAAAAATGTTTAAGATTGTGCAAGGAATTTACTTGGAGTAAATTGGTAGGAGTCAGCTTCAGGTCCTCTGAACCACTAGTATGAAAACTCTTTGCTTTGGTCACAAGCACAACGTAAATTGCTTAGTTTTATTTTTAATATATGTGCAGTTTGAAAATTTACAAAATTTATTGACAGGTTGATGACTAATATGGACTAATTGTTTTTATAAAAATATGAAGGTTTTCATATTTATTATATTGCTTGATGCATACCAACAAATTTTGTTATCATATCATCATTTCCTTTGTAAGTCACGTCCACTCTCTTTCCCCCAAGGTGTAGTCCCCGCAGCCCCTGAGCAGCCTGCAGGTGAAATGGAAATTGAAATAAAATCGCCAGATCTAAGGCCTGATGCCCCTCCTGAATACGATTCTCATTTTGTACCAGGTAGGTTAAATATTCATAAACAATCTTCCCTCCTCCAGCAAACCATACTAATAGTTAAAATTGCTTTTTAAATTAATTAATTGAGTCAATACATACATTTTTAATGCTATTAGGGTGCCAGGTAGGTTACTATATGTGTTAGAAGACATTCCTGTCTTCATGGGATTTACAGGTTGTCAGAAGGACGTTGTACAAACACTGATGATTCTCTCTCCATTCTATTATGGACATATGAAGAGAATGTTATAAGGAAACAGAAAACAGTAACTGACTTTGTCAGGAAATTGAGGAAAGCCCCGACTTAGGAAATCAAGTTTTGTTGTCATGTTGAGAATTTCATAAAGAAAAGTGGGAATTGACTTTGTCAGGAAATTGAGGAAAGCCCTGACTTAGGAAATCAAGTTTTGCAGTAATGATGAGAATTTCACAAAGAAAAGCGGGAAGTGACTGTGCATAGAAGGAAGAATTATATGTCCAAAAGCACATGATCATGAAGGTCTAGTGTGAAGCATGCATGCAATGAATAGCAAAAGTACAGAGAAGTGGAAGTGAATGGCCTTGAGTGCTATTTAGGAGCTTGTTGTTCTGGCAAATATTTTTATAAGTGAATACACTACTGATGATAACTCAGGAAAATGAATACTTATACATGGCTAGTGTAAATTTGAGTTTTTTAAAATGGTCTTTTTGGAAAACAATGTGTCATTGTGTAGAATTTTAAAAATTAAAAATATATTTACTTTTGACCAAGGAAATATATTCAATCAGTAATATATTCAAATGTATTTTAATGACTTAGGAAATGATGGATATAATTGAACAATATTTCTTTAAATATATATTTAAGTGTATACCTACAGGTGGAAACCACTGGGTGAAGCTCTGAAAGGGCAAAAAAGCCCCTGTATTTATAGGATGATAGTAAAGATGTTTTGACTTTAGACATATGATCCATGGATCTCAGGTTGCTAAAACAGCAGACTTTACCATCCGTCCTTGTTTTCCTAATGTGTATATGTGTTATACAAATAAGATCATCATAACCTACCTCATTACTGCCTCAAGCTCTCCTAAATCCAATATATTGGAATCCTAAATTATAATCATGCTTTATCTGACAATTTCTCTACACATAACAATTTGTCTATACATTACACTTCAATGACTTTCACCACGATGTACATCATCTATCTTATATTCACCAGTCACTCCATATCCAAGAACCTGGACTCACTAGAACAGAAACTCTACCATTTCTAAGAAGCAAATATTGTTTATAAATTATGTTCTGCTTATGTGGGAAATCTATGTCTATTCTTCTCTATATTTACAAAGAAAATTAACAAGAAGTAGGAGACACCCTTCAAATTAAATGACTAGATAAACTGAAAACATGATCATGCAGAACACACAACTAATGCATTTTCAACTATAATATACAGTAAAAATTCGCCGTGATCGCCACCTAGTGGCTGGACTGTGTACATACTTATGATGACCGATAGAAATTGTGTCTGTAATTCACATTAAGAAACTTGAACTACTGTAGTTGAAATATTTGTTTTAATGAATTTATTTAAATTCAGTTACATAATTTTATGTGTATTTTAGTACTGGATATGTGTTCCTACCAAAAATATTTTTTTCACTATTTTTGTTTAAAAGGATAGTTAATAAAGTAACCTTTGTTATATATAGTCCATTTAAACAGAAAATGACATGAGTGTTTGGAAATAAAAAAGAATGATAATATTCAAAATAACTAAGAAAACTCAAATGCTATAAGGCAGTGTTTCTCACACCAGTATTGGTAAGACAATGCTCCAAGACAGGGGTTCTTTATTTAAATCAGTACAAGATACTATAGTCACACAAAGTTAAATACGTGTTGTTTTTTGTTTTGTTTTGTTTTTCTGAAGAAGCAATCATAATCTTTAATGGCAATTGCAAAGTTCAGAATGGAGTATAATATCCAAGTTTCCCACACACAATTTCATCATGATTTTTCCTTTATTCTGGTAATAAATACTTATAACAAAACTCAATCACAAAAATTTTATATAATTTTTGTTAGAAATACTAACTCTATGCTGAATAGCCCTCATATCTAAATCATAATTTTGTTTACAACTTATTGATCTTCAAATTTCATATTCAAATTACATTATAAATTATTAACTCATTATAAGGATGTATTGATTAATATGCTTAAGAGAATTTATGTGACTTTTAGTTGCATTGTTGTTTTTATAATGGCCAAAAAGAGGGGAAGGATATCTGATTTCTACTCTAATTTGGGTAGTCTTAAACCAATTCTTAAAGGAATTAGACTATATTCTTTATGTCAAAACTCAAACACATATTTTCCCTCATTTTTTTCTAAAGGCATTATACCTTCTTCTCACTTAGCTCTAATTTGACATTGTTTCTAGTTAGCATTATTTTTCCTTTGGTCTCTGCTTACTCTCAATCTCTGTCAAGAACTCTGTGTCCCCTATCCTTAAACACTGCTATTCCCCAGAGTTCTTTGGTTTACTCCCTTGTCCTTCCCTGTCCTTCTCATCTCTCACCTCTTCCATTCACCCTTCCTTTTACATGCTCTCCTAAGTGATCTTGGTAACACCAATGGTTTTGTTTGCCTTTAATCACTTATGAACCCGGTATCCCTAGTCCATATTAGTCTACTGTGCTCTAAAACTTGTGTTTCCAACTGCCTATACACTGCTTCTGCTAGATAACCATTAGATCTCAAACTCAGTGATCATCAATACAACTCTGCCATGTTGCTTATAAACTCACATCCTCTATTTTTTACCTACTCTAGAGGCCTACAGGAGCCCAAACCAGAAACATGAGAATCTTTCCTCATATCCAGTCCAATACTAAGTCAATACTGCCTCTTAAATGCCAATTGTCATTTTTCCACTTTCTTTTTTTCACTATAATGAAACTTCTTAGCCTTCCATCTGGACTCTTGCAAGCACTTCTGACTAATCTAACCTTCTCATTTACAAAGGGTTCTAAATGTAAAACTAATCTCTCTACTTTCCATTTTATTGGCAGAAACGTAAATATCTTTGCATAGAATACAAGATCTTTCATACTCTTCTCTCCTTACCTTTCTTTCCATCTTTGTCTGCTACATCTCTACACATAGTCTTCATTCCTGTAGTACTGAGCCTCATGTATGCACCTGCTTGTTCTGATCTGTGTCTCCTTTAAAATTTCCCTGTCATAGAGGTCATGGCTAGATCTAATGTGTTATCACATATAATCAATCTTCTCTTCATAGGTAAGAGGCTCCTCCTCTCTAAGCCATTAACACACTCTGCATCTACCTATGATTACACCAATTACTCACTTCATGTTAACCATGTTTTCTTATAAATCTGTGTGTCCTCCACAGATCTGGATGCCCTTGAAGACAGACATGTGTTTATGCATCTTTCTGTCTCTAGCAGCAAGTACACCAGCTGGTCCTTGAAATAGTGTTGAGAATATTTTCTAGATAAAAGAATGTTGGATGTACCTTATGACCTTGTTTTCAGATAGTATTGGGAGAATTAGCTTCATAGTTCATGACTTTTATGAGTGAGATTTTTATGAGTAATCAAAATGTCCCAGACTTCATCATCTTCAAAGACCACTCTTCTCTTTAATGTTAATATCACAAGAATCTGAGCCTCTGTCCAATTTGCCATACAGAAAGGGCTATCTTTGCACTATTCTCATCCCATAGAACTTCTGGGAGTCCTAGGGAACATCTCATCCTTGTGGTGACTGGCTTTCTTAGCATTAGTTAACCCCAAGCCTCTGCTTTGCCCCTGTGATGTCCCGTAGAAGGATGCAGAACTTAAGGACTTAAAACTAGCTGCTAGCTAGGGTTGCTCTTCCAGTCAACAAGTCCAAGGCCCTCCACAGAATCACTTCTTGGGTATTGCTCTTTCTTGCCTCTGATGTAGGGGGATATTAACATAATTTAGTTAAGGGTGCTTTTGCAGTCAGAATGCTTGAATTCTAATTCTGGTTCTGACACATATTAGCTAGTGACCCTCGGCAAGTTACTTAACCTCCCTATGCCTCAGTTTCCTCCTCTATTAATTAGGGATAATAATAATAATACCTTCCACATAGGGTTGATATAAAGATTACAAGATTTAATACTTGTAAAGTTTTTAGAACAGTACTTGAAATAAAATAAGACTTCAGTAAGAGCTATTATCTTTTTTTTTCTTCTTTGCAGTTGATACAGCTTTATGCAATAGTAGTTTCTTCTAGATCTGTATGATGTCCAAGCCCCAGTTGTTTGGGGGCTCTGAGAGAGAGCATAGGCTCCACCTTACCCCACTTTCTGAAATCTTTTTCCTTCTGCAAGAGTGACATTTTCAAAGAACTGCTTCCAATGAGACTGTTCACATTTCTCAGGAGATAACATTCCCTGCCCAACACAGTTGTGTGGCATTGCTCTTCGATTACAAAAGATGCTAGATTCCTTAGTCCTATGGACTCACATTGCCCCAAACCTCAGTGACTTAGGGGAAACACCATTTGCAGAGCTTTAACAACACAGCCCAAATTGGGCTTTTACTATCACAGTCTTCCCTTTAGCATGCTCAAACCTGGACACAAGGTGGATCTCAGCTTCTGACACCTTCCTTCTGTCATCTGGACTGATAAATAAATAAAAGAGCAGAGATACAATAGAACACACGTATATCTATGTATATACATTATAAGAAAAAGTATAATAGTAATTTTCAGAAAGAAATTATAGTTTAATATATATTTACATAAAACTATTTCCCCCCAAAAGAGAAAATATGTAGGGAAAAATCTCCAACCATGAAGAAAACAAGTTCTTATGTGATTATATAATGCAATGTTGTAACATTGTTTCTGTCTTTTCCATTCCAGAAAAGAATCTTTGTTGTCTTTTCATTGGTTAAATAAAAAGTTCTTTAAATGACTGGCTTTTAAACATTCTTGATGGCAATCTACTATAACCCAGGGCAAACAATACATATATAGATACATTTGTATATATTTATGTATAACTTACACAAGTTTCACCAAGCAACACTGAATATGGTGAGTATACAGTATACTAGCAATACAGTTTGTTATTTCCATTCTATTTTATTCTACTCTAGTTCATTTTATTTTTATTTATTTATTTTTATTTGTTTATTTTGAAACAGGGTTTCACTTTGTTGTCCAGGATAGAATGTAGTGGCATCATCATAGCTCACTCCAACTTCAAAATCCTGGGCTCAGGTGATCCTACTATCTTAGCCTCTAGAGTAGCTGAGACTATAGGCACACAATACTATACTTGGCTAATTTTTGTATTTTTTTGTAGAAATGGGGTCTTACTATGTTACTCAGGCTGGTATCAAACTCCTAGCCTCAAGTGATCCTCCTGCCTAGGCCTCCCAAAATGCTAAGATTATAGGCTTGATTTGCTCCACCCAGCCTAGGTTGTTTTATTTGTAAAAATCAAAGTTTGAATTATTAAATTCATTTTAAAGCCCACAACTATATCATCAGTTTGTAAAACACTGTGTATGAAATCAGTATTTCTCAAACTTAGTGGTTAATAAGGATTAATGAAATAACTATACAAACGTCAGATAAAATATAGTGAGACAAAAATTGTTACCAGAGATAAAGGAAATTTTATAATAACAAAAATGTCAATCCATCAAGAAGAAGGAACAATTATATACATATATACACATAAACACAGAGCTCCAAAATATATGAAGCAAAACTGATACAACTTAAAGATAAAATAGATAATATAACATATAATAGTTGGAGACTACAATACCCCACTTAAAATAATGGATAGCACAACCAAGCAGAAGATCAGAAAGGAAATAGAAGAGTTGAACAACATTATAAACCAAACTCGACATAATATACATTCTACCACAGACACTAGACATAATAAAGCACTCTGCCATATACCAGCACAATACACAGTCTTCTTGAGCTCACCTAGGACATTCTCCGGAGTTATTGTTAGTCCATAAAACAAACCTCAATAAATTTTAATAAATTGGAATCACATAAGAGTATATTCTCCTACCATGATAGAACAAAATTAGAAATCAATAATAATAGAAAGAAATTTGGGAAATTTACTAATGTGAGGAAATTAAACAGCTTTTTAAGTGAGTATAGAGGCAAAAAGAAATCATAAAGGAAATTAGAAAATGCTTTGAAATGAATGAAAACAAAACACAATATACCAAAACTTATAAGATGTAACTAAAGCAGTACATAGAGGGAACTTTATAGCTATACATGCCTACATTAAAAAATAAGAAAGATCTCCAATCAGTAATCCAACATTGTACCTTAAGAAAGAAAACTAAAGCAAACAGTTAGAAATAATAAAGATGAAAGCAGAAGTAAATGAAATAGATAAAAAAAAAAGAACAATAGACAAAATCAACAAAACCAAAAGTTGGTCCTTTGAAAAGATCATCAAAATTAAGAAAACTTAAGTCAGACTGACCAAGAAAAGAAAAAAGACTCAAATAGTAAAATCAAGAATGAATGTAAGTCCATTTCCATCAACCTTCTAGAAATTAAGAAGTATCTTAAGGGAATAATATAATCAATTTTATGCCAACAATTAGGAAACCTAGAAATGGACAAATTACTAGAAAGACACAAACTATTAAAATTGACTCAAGAAGAAACAGAAAACCTGAATAGACTTATATCATAATTAAAGAGGTTGAATTATTATTTTAAAAATTCCCACAAATAAAGTCCAGGCCCAGATGGCTTCACTAAAGAATTCTACCAAATGCTTCATGAATATTTAAATACTAATCTTTTACAAACTCTTCCAAAAACTGGAGAATAGTAAACTCTTCCCAGCTTATTTGATCAGGCAAGTATTACGCAATTTTCAAAGTGAGATAATCACAAGAAAACTACAGATGAATATCTACAATAAATATAAATGAATCTATGCTCAACAGAATATTAGCAAACAAAATCCAACAATATTAGAAAGGATTATACACCATAACGAAGTGGGGTTTACCCCAAGGATGAAAGATTGGTTTATCATATCAAAATCAATCAATGTGTATACCATATTAATAGAATATAGGACAAAAACCACATGATCACATCAACAGATACAGAAAAAGCATTTGATAAAACCCAACATCTTTCATGATAAAAACACTTAACAAACTAGAGTTGGAATAGAACTTCCTCAATCCGATAAAGTGCTTCTATAAAAAACCTACAGCTAACATATTTAATAGTAAAGATTGAAAGCATTCATTCCCTCTAAGATCAAGGACAAAACAGCATATCCTCTCTTGCCACTTCTGTTCTGCATTATACTAGAAGTTCTAGCCAGGGTAATTAGGCAAGGAAAAGAACTATTAATAAAAGGCATTCAGATTAAAAGGAAGAAGCAAAACTATCTCTATATGCAGATGACACAATCTTATATATATATATATATATAAATCCTAAGAAATACATATACACACACACGAAGCACCAATAAATGACTTCAGTGATGTGGTAACATACAAGGTCAATATACAAAAATCCAATTGTATTTCTATACACTATCAATGAACAATCTGAAAAAGAAAACAAAGGTACAATTCCACATACATGACAACAAAAATGATAAAATACTCAGGAATAAATTTAATAATGGAAGTATAAGACTCGCATATTGAAAAACATTGTTGAAAGAAATTAAGACTTAAATAAATGGAAAAGTATTTCACAGATTTGAAAAGTAAATATTGTTAAATGGCAATACTCCTCAAATTGATTACAGATTCACCTCAATTCTTACCAATTTTTTGTAGGTATATATACATATATATATAAAGAAATTGATAAGCTGACCCTCAAATACATATGGAAATGTAAAGAACATAGAATAGCCCAAACAACCTTGAAAAAAAATTTGCAGGACTCACATCCCAATTTCCAAATTTACTACAAAGCTATAATAGTCAATACCATATAGTGAGCACTGGCATGGGATAGACATGTGGACCAGTGTGATAAGATTCAGAGTCCCGAAATAAAACATCTGTAGCCAATTGATTTTCAACAGGAGTGACAAAATAATTCAATGTGGAAAGAATAGTCTTTTCAACAAATGTGCTGATATGAATAAATGTCAACATACAAAAGAATGAATTTGGAACCTGTCACACACTAGATTCAAAAATGAACTCAAAATGGATCAAAGACCTACATGCAAAAGTGAAAACTCTAAGACTTTTAGAAGATATAGGTGTAATTATTCATGACCTTGGATTACACAATAGTTTCTTAGATATGATATATAAAGCATGAGCAACCAAATGAAAAATGAGATAAATTAGAACACATAAAGATTTAAAATTTTGGTGTGTCAAAAGACACTATCAAGAAAAAGAAAAGACAACCTACAAAATGAGAGAAAATACTTGCAAACTATTTATCTGGCAAGGGATTTTATTTTGAATACATAAAGAACATTTACAAGGTAACAATAAAAAGACAAATTATACAGTTTAAAAGTGGGCAAAGGATTTAGATAGCTATTTCTCCAAAGAGCTATACAAATGGCCAATAAGCATATGAAAAGATACTCAACATTAGTAGTCATATTGGTGGAGGAGATAGGAAAGTAGAACCCTTATACACAGCAGGTAGGATTATAAAATGGTGAAGCCACACTGGAAAACAATTTGGCAGTTCCCCAAAAAGTTAAACATGGAGGTACCAAATACCTCAGCTAATTTCACTCCTTCATAAAGAATTGAAAACATATGCCCACACCAAAACTCATAAATGGATGACCACAGCAATATTATTTATAATAGCCAAGAGTAAAAACACCCCAAATATCTACCAGCTGATTAAAGGATAAATAAAATGTGGTATAGCTATACAATAGAATATTATTCAGCCATAAAAAGGAATGAAGTACATATGTGCTATAACATACAGGATCCTTGAAAACATGCTATGGGAAAGAAACCAGGTATAAAGGTTAAATACTATTTAACCTTTCATTTATAGCTATTTCATTTATATTAAATATCTAGATTAGGCACTGATTTCCAGGAACTGTGGGGAGGAAGGAATGGGAATGTCTACTAATGGATATGTGTGTTTTTGTGGTATAATGAAACTTCTGGATTTAGATTGTAGTGATGGCTGTGCAACTTTGAGAATATACTAAAAAACTACAGAATAGTATATTTTTAAAAAGAAGCAGTGAAATAAGATGTTTTTCTTCCTATATTTTGCCTTATAGATTCTTATTCCATAGATTAGAATGGGGCTCAGAAATTTGCAATTTTATTAAGAACTCCAGATTATTTTTAAGCACTTGATATGTTGAATCACAATTTAAGAAAAAAACATTTTCAAATTATTTTTGCCTACATTTGAAAGTAGAAAATTTAAACATCTGCCTTTGAAATCTAGAAAATCTAGTTCCATTTTTTTTTCAAACTCCTCTCATGTCTAACCACCAAAGCTTCAGCAGATTCTGCAGGTGCGGTCTTACCTAGGATTCTTCGCTAATGTAAAGTTTTATTTGCTTTTAACTAAAGTAGATCTATAGTTGTCCCTCTGTATCTGTGGGTCCACATCCATGGATTCAATTAACCATGGATTGAAAATATTCAGGTAAAAATAATTAAAAACAATAATATAAATAATGGATATAAAAAGCAATATGACAACTATTTACACAGAATTTTCATTGTATTAGGAATTATAATTAAACTAGAGATGATTTAAGTACTTGGAAATCTGTGTATAGCTTATATGCAAATACTACACCATTTTTATATAACCGGCATGAACACTGACATAGTTTCGTATCCATGGAGGTCCTGGGACTAATTGGCCATGAATGCTAAAAAACGACTGTATATTGATAAATTAATGTGAAATGTCTTGACTTACATAACTTACTTTTGTTTTCAACATCAAGACTTTCCACAGGACATTCTTTCTTAAAATCTCTGTTAGAGGAGGAAAACGTTTCTTTATAAGAGTCTAACCTTGCCGGCAGTTCAGGGAAAAGTGCTTGTGGGCTGCTTGTGGCTCTTCCACTGACAGGATTTCAATTAGGGCCATAAAACCTTAGGAATAATTTAGAGTCTTTTGCATATCTCTTGGTAGATGACAAGGGCCCCGTTACTTACAAATTTTAATTAATGAATTATAAAAACCTGGAAAGGAAAATAAAAATGAAAATATTAAATTATAAAATTATTCAAAAAACTCTTGATAACTAGTGTCTATCTTTGTATCTCAGCAGCATAGGCATTCTCATATCTACTGCTGGAAATTCCTTGAATTTTAAAAATATCATTGTGAAATTCAAAGTTACCATTGCTTATCTTAAGAGACCTTGATAAAAAAGAAGAAATCCTAAAGTCAACCATTAATTGTTGTATGCAAATGCATTATTATGAGTTCGATTCTTTTTTTTTTTTTTTTTTTTTTTGAGACAGAGTCTCACTTTGTTGCCCAGGCTAGAGTGAGTGCCATGGCGTCAGCCTAGCTCACAGCAACCTCAAACTCCTGGGCTCAAGTGATCCTGCTGCCTCAGCCTCCCAAGTAGCTGGGACTACAGGCATGTGCCACCATGCCCGGCTAATTTTTTCTATATATATTAGTTGGCCAATTAATTTCTTTCTGTTTATAGTAGAGATGGGGTCTCGCTCTTGCTCAGGCTGGTCTCGAACTCCTGAGCTCAAACGATCCGCCCACCTCGGCCTCCCAGAGAGCTAGGATTACAGGCGTGAGCCACCGCGCCCGGCCTCATGAGTTCGATTCTTAAAACATTATAAAATATTGTATTTATTTTTAAAAATTCAGATACCCTGATTGATTTATGATGACAAAGGCAAAACTCATAAGATCTCTGGAGGTGGAGTGAGGAGAAATAGTGGAGGGTTAAGTGCCATGGTTAAGTGCCATGAATGTTTATATCCCCTGAAATTCAAATATTGAAGCCCTAATCCTCAATGTGTTGGTATTTGGAGGTGGGTCCTTTCAGGGGTAATTAGATGGAGAGAGTAGACCCCTTATGATGGAATTAGTACCATTATAAGAGGAGACATGAGAGAGATAATCTCTCTCTTCATTGTGTGAGGATACAGCCAAAAGATGGCTGTCTTCAAACCAGGAAGTGAGCTCTCACCATTCGACCATACAAGCATTTGATCTTGTACTGTTCAGAACTGTAAGAAAGATATGCTTGTGGGTCTTTTTTTTTTTTTTTTTTAAGCCACTTGGTCCGTGGTATTTTTTTTTTTTAGCAGTCCAAACTACTAAGACAACATGCTTAAAAAATTGAATCTAAGAGATGTCAGGATTGAGGACCAGTCTAAGAACTTGATGATAAAGACATACAAAAGTGATTGAATCAAAGGCAGCTCAAAATAGACATTAAAAGCACTTTTTTGATGTAAAATAGACGTTACTGTCTTTGTGATAGTACATAATAACAATAAATATGATAACAAAAATTTACAATAGTAATTATATGCTAGGCCTTGTACTAACCTCACTGCAACATGATAAAGTAAGAATATTATCTCCAAAGAAGGAACTTAATGCATTGAGAGGCTAACATGTTACTTAATGTTTTAGACCTTATTTTGTACCTCTGAACTGGGAATGATTATTTCAAAAGATTTAAGAAGATTAAGTGAATTAAAATGTAAATAAATCTTCTTAATACATTGTTGGTAAATGGTAAACACTCAAAAAATGGAAAAACTTGTCATTTTCAAGTGGGCATTATATGATCCATTTCATCTTAATATAAAAAGTCATGTTAATTTACAATATATCATAGTGTTAAGACTATATAACACTTTTATTTGTTTTGAACCCAGGGCCGCCTGGACCAGCTGTCCCTCCACCTGCAGGTTACCCAGGAGGCTTGCCTATGGGATACTACAGTCCACAGCAGCCCAGTATCTTCCCCTTGGTCCCGCCAACTGGTGGTACCCATACTACGCAGTATCAGCCTGGCATATATCCTGTGCCAAATCAGCAGGCTCTAATAACATGGATGCCAGGGCCACCTCCTGTGCCAAACTGCCCTCCTGGTCTGGAATACTTAGCTCAGGTACTCCATGCACATACCCATTATGTTCTTATGAAGTATGACCATGGGAATCTCAGAAGAGAAAACAGGCCAAAGTTAATAAAAAAGATGAATCAGTGATGAGAAATGCCTAGTTTGTGAAACTGTAAGAATGATAATACTAATGTCAGAAGTTTGGAGGGGGAGCAAAGAGTATATGGATGTTTTTAGTGGGATAAATTTGGTTTTCATAAAGATTTGTGTTGAGTTTTAAGGCATTCAAGATGTTTTCTTGAAGGAAACTAGAGAAGTATGAACAAGAATAGAAAAAAAATGCTCTCATAGATGCTAATTGCATCATTTGCTTAGAAGTAAAGATTTAACATCAAGTAAACCAACATAAAAAAAAAACAAAAAAACAAGACAGCAGGGGAATTACTGAATACTTTATCTTATTGCTTTTCTTCCCCACCCATAATTTTCATTAGTCATTCTTGCCGCCCTCAAAAACATACAATACAAATAAAAATAAGGGACCTAGCAAGGATATGACTTCAGGCCAGGTTCCAGAAACCCCCTTCAATAACACAATGACTCTCTAATTTCCATCTATGTGGGTATTCTGGAGCCACCAGGACATCCAGATTTTTTGAAAAATTAAAAGTTCTATTACTCCAGTTAACACACAAATGTTATTGCTGACATGTAGAAAGTTTTAGTGGTCTGGATAGAAGAGCAAAACAGCCACAATAGTTCCTTAAAGCCAATCTTAATGTGGAGCAAGGGTCTAACTTTCTTCAGTTCTATGAAGGCTGATAGAAGTAAGGAAGCTGCAGAAGATAAGTTTAAAGCTAGCAGAGATTGGTTCATGAGCTGTAAGGAAAGAAGCCACCTCCTTAACATAAAAATGCAGCAAGTGCTGTTGTAGAAGTTGCAGCAAGTTATCCAGAAGATCTAGCTAAGATCGTTGTTAAAGGTGGCTACACTAAACCACAGAGTTTTGATGTAGACAAAACAGCCTTCTATTGGAAAAAGATGCCATCAGGGACTTTCACAGCTAAAGAGGAGAAATCAAGGCATGGCTTCAAAGCTTCAAAGAACAGGCTGACTCCCTTGTTATTGGCTAATGTAGCCAGTAATTTTAAGTTGAAACCAATGCTCATTTGGCATTCCAAAAATTCTAGGACCTACAGAATTATGCTAAATTTAATCTGTGATCTACAAATGGAACAACAAAGCTGAGATGACAGCACTTCTGTTTGAAAGCATGGTTTTTTGAATACTTTAAGTCCACTGTTGAGAACTATTGGTCAAAAAAAAAAAAAAAAAAACCTTGCAAAATGTCATTAATTACTTGCTAATAATACACCTGGTTACTTAAGACCTCTGAGGGAGCTATACAAGGAGATTAATGTTGTCTTCATGCCTAGTAACACAATATCAATTCTTCAGCCCACAAATCAAGGAGTAATTTCAATTTTGTCTTATTGTTTAAGGAATACATTTTTTAAGGTTATAGCTGCCATAGATGGTGGTTTCTCTGATGAATCTGACCAATGTAACTTAACAACCTCCTGGAAGGGATCCACCCTCTGGATGCCAATAAGAACATTCATGATTCATGGAAGGAGGTCAAAATATTAACATGAACAGGAGTGTGGAAGAAGTTGATTCCAGCCCTCATAAATGACTTTGAGGGATTCAAGACTGTGATGGATAAAGATCTGCTGGAAATATCAAGAGAACTAGAATTAGAAGTAGGGCCTGGAGATGTGACTAAATTGCTTCAATCTCAAGATAAAACTTTAATGGATGAGGAGTTGCTTCTTATGGATGAGCAAAGAAAGTGGTTTATTGAGATGGAATCTACTGGTGGAGATACTGTGAACACTGTTTAAATGACAAAAAAGAATTTAGAGTATTATTAATACATGAATGTAGTTTATAAAAGAGCAGCAGGATTTAAGAGGATTGATTCCAATTTTGAAAGAAGTTCTATTAATACTATAGTAGGTAAAATGCTATCAAATAGAATCACATGCTACAGGGACTTCTTTGGTAGAAGGAAGAATCAATCAAAGTCATAAGCTTGTTTTCTTATTTAAGAAATTGACACAGTCACCCCAGCCTTCAGCAACCATCACCCTGACCAGCCAGCAGCCATTAATATTCATGCAAGACCCTCCACCAGCAAAAGGATTGTGACTAGCTGAAAGCATTTTTTATCAATAAGTATTTTTAATTAAGGTATTTTTAGACATAATATTGCACACTTAACACACTACAGTATAGGGTAAACATAACTTTTATATTCAATCAGGAAGCAAAAAGTTTGTGTTACTCACTTTATTGCAATATTTGCCTTATTGTAGCAGTCTGGAACTGAACCTGCAATATCTCAGGAGTAGGTGTGCAGTGAATATTTTTACTTTTTAGTTCTATATATTAATATCCTAGACTATTAAAAAGGACTATAAACCATTTTAGGAGCAATGTTTGATATTTTATAAGACATGTTTCAACACCCTTACCTGATCATGTTCCACCATATAGGAAAAGGCTTTTAATTAAGCATGATTATGTCCTTTCTGTCCCCTCCAGTCATTAATCGTACCACAAAACATTTATGTTTAGTTATTTTTAATTTTATTTATCATCACATTCATATATTTTTATTAATTGATATATTCAACCAATATTTGGTGAAATATGGCATTTCAGGCATTATTCTGGGCCCAGGGATTAGGAAGGTCTAATGGCCTAAATATTAATAATCTAAAATTATATGAATAATATCAGTGTGTCCTCAAAGAGGCTTTTTCACTTCTGCCAGCATGTTCTCACATATAATAGATGATGGGCCCATCAAACTGTCCATCTTTAGAGTCATTCCTAAGTAAAGATAGAAGTTTCTCTAATGGTATTGCCAACATCTCTTTTTATGTGTTACTACCTAAGTAATGTTTCCTCTCCCTTCCCCTAATTCTATTCATATACTCCTGCCCTCATGGACCCTCCTCTTATTAAAGTGTGTACTTGGGGAAGACCCTGGTATTAATAGCACAGTTGGTGTGTTAACCTCTTCTAGAGGTACTTCTGAAATAATATAAAATTGGACACTACATGTGAGATTCACCCTGGCCTCTTTGTTCTCCCTAAGTCATGGAGAGAATTTCCTTCTCTTCAGTTGGCCCACATTAAATTGTTCTGAGCTTCCTAAGCACCTCCAATCTAAGGATAGTATGCCAGAGAAATGGGTGAGTAGGGACTGATTTAGGAACAATCTATGTAAGCATAGCTTCTTCTAGATGCTATTACTATAGCAAGTAGACGTTTCTCTGATATATTGGACAACTGTTAAAGTGCAACTGGAGGAAAGTGTTTTTCTTATGGGGACAGCTCTACTAATACCCATATGATCAGATGCAGATAAGCTAACTTTCCTTGATAAACTTTTTTGACTCTATTAACCTTCATAAAGATATTTTGATATCAATTGATATGTTTGGTATCTATCTCATCAGCTTCTTTTCTAATGCTAGTTTGATTTAATTCTGTTATTTCTCTCTTCTAATTACTTTGTTCTGTCCCAACAGTTGGACAACATACATGTTCTTCAGCATTTTGAGCCAATAGAAAGTACGTATAATGTTCAACAGTATTTTAAACAGGTAGAAATTTGCATTATCTAATATCTACTTCTTTCTTTATATTGATCATTTCCAGTGGTTCAAAGAGGAAAAAAAAAACTATGGTCTATAAGTTTTGTCTTCAAGAAAATAATGAAGCAAATTATTATGTATAATTTTATTTATCTATAAATCATATAATCAAAAGCTCTTGGACTTGAAAAGGGCATTCATTTAATTTGGTCAACCCCCATCCTTTACCCATTATTTCTGCTCTTTATCCATCTTTCATATATGAGTAAAAGAATGAGCTAAGGTACTAAATTAGTTACCTAGGAGCACCACTGTCAGCTAATTAGTGCCAGAGCTGGAAATAGAAGTTAAACCACATTCAAGTCATCAGTGCCAGAGCTGGATATAGAATCTAAATCTGCTGAATTCTAGTTCAGTGCCCTTACTTTGGAAGTAAGAAGAAAATATCACAGTCAAAAATCATGCCTGTTCTCAGTTCAGCCTTTCAAGATTATTGACCCTTACTGTACTAGCTGTACATGTTCATTTGGCCACAACAGTAAGGCCTTTGACTTTTCTTAGTTTGTTTTTTTATTTGCAAATAGTAATGATCCTCGTCATCTCAGTATATTTCATGAGCAGATTAATTAAAGGTCCAATGTGTAATTTCATTTAAATGATTTTATAATTGAAGTTTTCTAAATTCAGATACTCCAATTATATTGTTTAAATCTTTGCTTTTGTGTGGGAAAGTTTTAAAAATGAATTTACAATGAACTTCTTAATAAAAGAAATGTTTTGAATTTCCCAAATTATTTAAATACTTATAAAGCACATGGATTTTTGGATGTTCTAATCAATTGTATATATTTCCCTTGAAATTTTTAAAAAGTTAGTTTGCTTTAAACCCCTAAGAAATACTAAACAAGGACTTCTTGAGGGCCATTTTAACTGGTTCTAAGTTAAGACGACATTCTTATTTTATTTTATAGTGATAACAAATTTTGAAACTAATAATAGATATGACATTAAAAACAACTCAGACCAAATGGTTTACATCGTAACCGAAGACACAGATGACTTTACCAGGAATGCTTATCGGACACTAAGGCCCTTTGTCCTCCGTGTCACTGACTGTATGGGCCGAGAAATCATGACAATGCAGAGACCTTTCAGATGTACCTGCTGTTGCTTCTGTTGCCCCTGGGCCAGGCAAGAGGTCAGAGAATGGAAGTTTAATCATTGTTTGCTTCTGATCCAACTCTTCGCAGCACGATGTACTCCTTTCAAAACTACACAGGAGGGAGTTTTCCCTGGCCCTGCCAGTCAGAATGGAAGAAGTTAGTGGGGAGGGAGGGAGCCAAATTGTCTCACCTAAGGAAAATCACAGAGGGCTTTTCTTGTGAGTTCATATTCTTCAGACACTGGGTGGTGGGTCAAGCATGAAATAGGCTTGTTTAGGCAATGACCTCTCTTTTATCAGTTTTGTCTACTGAATTCGAAATTTATGAGTTGGATGGTAGTCATATACAATTATCTAAATGTGCCTGCATATAATATCAGAAAATGCTAAACATAAACATATACTTTTAGATTTGGAAGGGACTTTAGATACCTTTACGTTACCCATCCCAACCCACATCTTTCAACAGATAAAAAAAGAGTGGCTCGAAAAGATTAAGTGCCTGAGAGGGTGTCATACTTGGCAGAGGACAGTGCTGGATCTAGACTGCAGATGTGCTGAATTACAGTTTGGTTACTGTTTTATTATCTGTGCAGTTCTAGGAAAGTTGTTTCCTACAGGAAAAGAAAAGCAGTTTTATTTATTTTTTTATTTTAGCATATTGTCGGGGTACAAGTGTTAAGGTTACTTATATTGCCCATGCCCCCCTCCCCCCTCGAGTAAGAGCTTTAGAGAGAGGTCAACCAGAGTTTGAATTCTAGATATGCCACCTACTAAATTTGGACAATATACTTAACCTTTTTGAGCCTTACTGTTCTTATTCATAAATTGGGTAGAACAATATCTTATAGGATTACTGGGATATTTGAATGCCACATTATGTTAAACAACAGTGTTTACTAAATATCAATTTATTTACAATCCTCTCTGTGCCTTAATTTATTTACCTGTAAAATAGAGAGATTGTTAGTACCTATCTTACAGGATGATTATTTCAAGGATGAAGTCAATTCCATAGCACAGTGCCTGGCAAATAGTATAGTACTCAATAAATATTTGAGTATCTATTGTTCTCAGATATGTTACTGTTTTGTCATTATTGCTTTTGTAATAATAGCCTCATATTTGAAGTGAATCTCCACCTCTTAGCCTCAATCCTTTTGGATATCATAGGCATTTTTCTTCATATTTGTGATTGGGATTTTTAATCAAAGCCTATAAATATAGCCTTCTGAGATTATAGGAAGCCAGGATAGAGTAAAAAAGATCAATATTGCAAACTTAGCCCAATTTATGAAACTTTTGTCCCATAACTTTATTTAGGTTTTTTAAATTTCTTCAGTTTTACTTTTGTGTGTGTGTGTGTACATTTAGTTTATGCAGTTTTTCCAGCTGTACAGATCCCTATATCTACCACCATAATACAAATACCAAACAGTTCCATCATCATTCCCTTTTAATACCACACCCACTTACCCCCCCTCCTCGAACCCCTGGCAATCGCTAGTCTGTTCTCCATCTCTATAATTTTGTCATTTCAAGAATGTTATATAAACAGAATCATATATGTAACTTTTCAGGATTAGGTTTTTTCACCCTGTTTAATTACCTTGAGATTCATACAAGTTGTTCCAGATATATCAGTAGTTTATCCCTTTTTATGTGTGGAGAGTAAACATACCATGGTATGAATTTTTTTAAGTAATTTATTTCTATACAATTTTGATTTTTATCTCTGAGGCTTAAAATTATATGAGCTATCAGTTCTAGGAAGATATCAAATTTTATGTTTGTATATAGGTGGGAATTTATATACATGAGCAGTAACATCTTGAGTTGACAGTTCATGAAGCTGTGTAGTCCTGCCCCATGTCCTATGTAATCCTTTCCCAAAATTCTTAGGAAAGTACATGTGACACCAGAGAAATAGTCAATAGAAGCTTCATTTTGGGATTTAACTAAAAAATATAATGTGCACCTAGGGACACTGAGCTTGGACAACTGGCTATTTTATAACCAGCTGTAATTAAGCCTACCCTTTATCTCAAAAGAAATATGACCTTATACCTTGAGACTGCTCGCTGAAATACAGTCCTAAGACGAATGGTTTGGGTAAAATGAAAGATGTTCTCTCTTAGCAATATTTTCCTTAGTCCTTGAGTGAATACAAACACAGCTACATGATGTATCTGCATGTGTGTATATATATGTGCATGTAGCATCCTAACTTCTATCACTACTTACTTGCAGCTGGAGGTGCAGTGTCCTCCTGGTGTCACCCTTGGCTTTGTTGTGGAACACTGGAATTTGTGCAGGGCAGTTTACAGCATCCAAAATGAGAAGAAAGAAAGTGTGTTGAGAGTGCGTGGGCCATGCTCAACCTATGGATGTGGTTCAGATTCTGTTTTTGAGGTGAACATATGTAAAAACAATGTTTCTGTTATTTTTTTCTTCCACGTACTAACAGACCTTGGAACGATATGGTCTTAGACATTTTTTTCATGTAAATGAATAAGGCTGAGCAAAGAATTACTTAACCAGTTGGCATCAAAAGATTTTATAATTATTGTTAGTGGATTGCTTAATGTTTTCCAAAATGTGAGTTCCTTATTTTTGATTTGAGTGCTTGATAAAAATAAAAAGAACCCATTTAAAACATTAAACTGTCTGAAAGTAAATAGCCTGAATTAATTGAGTTATTAAATTCTTGGCTTTATTTAATTAACAGTTTTTTCCCAGAGATTTCTAGGATGGGAATATAGGTTCTGTGTAATACAAGTGCCTAACATATCACAGAACATATAGAGCACTCCCAAGGTTATGTAAATTGTGTATGTGTCTGATAGAAATCTATCAGCATCCTCAAGAAATAGGATAACACTGATAACATGGGTAACTTATAATAGGTTATATTGTAACATTTGCTCAAGAAAGAGAAAAATCCTTTTGTTTTGCCTTTATCTCAGTGGCTACAAAGTGATTGTTTATCATCCTGTGAATCTGACAAAGGAAATGCCTAGAAGTAGTTCCTGGGCTTCTTAAACAGTACTTTCTGAATGCCTTGCAATTTCAGCAAGAGTCATCATCTATTAAAATTGCTTATTTGAATGTTTCCTATGATACCCAATAAACTTTTCTTAGTTCTTATTTTATATCACTGTCATTAATCATCAACTATTTATTCAAAGACCAATATAAATAAGCCAAATTGCCAGGGTAAGCTGTGTGTGATCATTTCCATTGTCAAGTGACCACAGGTAAAAGTTATTTGAATGTTTTCCCTGTGGCAACTGTCAGGGTCCCCCTTTTATTACAGAAAATGATGCCCTTTGGTATGTTAAGGAGACAGGGTAGATTTGGCCCACTAGATGTTGAGTGATGTGAAGTGCACTGTTCCATATCTCCCTGCATTACTCATAGGTTTCCCTAGATTGGAAGTAAACCCCTCCCAATCCCTAATTCCTACCTTTGCTATATGGAGAAGAACGTAGTAATCAATTCAAATCATACCTCCTCTGATAAGGTCCCCTTATAACTCATTCGAAGATGAAGAAAGAGCAATAGCCTGAGAATCATAAGGTCTTTCCCAGTTGCAGAGGAACTTAACCCTTCTTGCCTATAATTTTCTCATTGAAATTATGTAATTACCATATTCTTTTCCTACTGTCTCAGTGTCAACTGCTTCTAAGTAGAAGACTAAAACATGTACTCTAATATCTTTCAATCACATAAAGTCACATTATTGTCATTCTAGGTCAAATCCCTCGATGATGTATCCAACATCGGCAGTATTATTAGGAAGTGGAATGGTTTGGTATCAGCAATGGAAGATGCTGACCACTTTGACATTCACTTCCCATTGGATCTGGATGTGAAGATGAAAGCCATGATTTTTGGAGCTTGCTTCCTCATTGTAAGTCTTTTTATTTTTTTAGTTATCCTAAGGGAGTTATTCTTTCTGATGAGAAGCAGTATAGTACGGTAGAAAGGGAATAATCTTTGAAACTAGGCCAACTTCTGTCTGTGCTACTTACTAGTTACATGTTTTGCAAAATGTTTAACACTTGTAAGCCTCAGTTTCCTCATCTGTAAAATGAAGATGAAAATATATTTTTCAGGGTTATGAATATTGATTATCATATGACTATAATGGCCAGGAGAATGCTTAGTAGATAATAGGCATCCAATGGGTGTAATTGCCGTCTCTGCATCTCTCATTCTCATTGCTTAAAAATGCCTGTCCTGTGATTTCCTAATGACATAACTCTAAACCTGATATCCTTTTCTATCTTTCTTACTGCCTTTCTCTCATTGTATACCTTGGTGTTGTACCATCCTTAGATTGTCAAGTTTTTCCTCCTGTTAATGATGAAATGTAGTTAATTGGTACTGAAAACAGCCAACGGTTTCAAGTTTGTAATTGCTGCTTTTCACATTAAATTATCTTCAAAAAGATCCATTAGATATAGTTGTTTTTAACTGGAATGTGAGGTCCCCCTCATACATTATAAAGGATAATATTGTATGGATTGCACCCAATTTATATAGATAGAGAGATAGATAACATTCTTTTTCCAATTTCAGGACTTCATGTATTTTGAAAGATCTCCACCACAAAATTTATCACCAGAGAAGGATGCTGCAAATCATGAAAGATCTCCACCACAACTTTCATCACCAGAGAGGGATGCAGCAAATATTCAATGATGGTTAATAAATAATAATTAGAAAGTATAGATTTACAGTCGATTCTCAATTATTTGCAAGTGTATTTCTGCTTTGCAGATTTTTGTTATTGAGGGTTAACTTTGACAGGTAGGCTAAGAGTTTGAATCCGAGAAAGAATACAATCTAAACATGTGTTTTTGTTCACTTTGTAGACTAGCAGTTCATCCTAAAAGCCTATGACTCCTACTTAAAATACTATAAACACTTAAAACACTGTAAACATGAAATATGGGAAAATGAATCCCTAAGCTTTTACATTAATAGGTAGTAAGACAGTGGGCTCTTTAGAGCCATCTTTGTTGGGATAAAATAACATGTCATCTATCTTTAATCCTCTCCTGTCTCTCTTCTCCATCATGTCCTTTTACTGAAGACAAGCTTGATTCCATGTGAAAAGAATGATACTCTTCATCTTTAAAAAAAAAAAGAAAAGCAGACAGAAATATTATGTTTCATTGTATAAGGAAAGTTTACTTGTGCACATGTATCAAAACCTCACTCTACAAAATTTATAAAAGGTTCACTGGGAAATTTGATTTTATTACAAAATAAAACATGTATTTATTTTAATCTTAAGGTTTATATTTCCCATGCCTGTTCCCTAATTTACTGGCATGGACAATCAGGAGCTGCCTATACATGAAGGCAGGATAAGACTATCAGGAAAGGAGCTGACCAGAGCCACAGCCAATGAAGATCTCTGAGCAAATTAGAGATATTAGTGTCTTTATGAGAAGCTTGCATTTAATACATTTATACATAATACATTTATACATTTAACACATAACCTCCCTTGGTCACAGATGCCTTATATATAAAATATGTATGACTGAATCTCTTAGATTGTATATTGTACCTGTGTGTCTCATTTTGTATGATAAAGAAGACATAATTGTTTTTTTCTTTCAAGAAGATCTCTGGTAGTCACCGTACTGTTCTAATGACAAGAATTGGAGTTATGTTTTTAAATTTTGAAATGTGACATTTTGTGTAGCAGTTTATAAAAGCAAAAGCCACACATTCTGATGTGATTAATACTGCTTTGCTGCTTTTTATTTACATGATAAATAAATGTGTATTTATACAAAGTAACAAAACACAGCAAATATGATACTTCTCTGAGATCCAAAGCTTATCAGTAAACATTATATAAGACCAAGAATGAAGTATCATTGTACTTGTTTCTACTAATTAATTAAAAGCATAGTGTACAAGTGAATACACTGTAATTAACTTGCCTTTATTGCACCTTAGCTTCCTACCTGGACATGGACTGTGTCCATGGACTAATATCAAATTCAGTTGTTTGGCTACTGATAGCTAATGTTTAAAATAGATCTTTTTTCATAACTTTATTTTTCCTGTGTGTGTGTAAGATGTTTCTTACACTTAAAAATTCTGCTTTCTTTAAAAAAGAATACCTGTACCATATTTTTATAATACAATTTACATTATTATTTCTATATTTCCTAGTGGCATTTCATTGTGTAAAATTGATCAGGTTTATTAAGAAACAACACCCCATATGTAGAATGGGATGTATTCTTCATCTGCTCTTTATTACATAAAGAAAGACTCAGTGTTCTTAGGTATGGTTATTCTAAGAGCTTTAGTCCACAGTTCTTTTTAAAATGAAATGAAGGTGCTCCAATTTTAAATTATACTCATCTTTTCATGGTAAAGTTGTTTTACTCAGTTTCTTGTAATGTTCATTTTTATATGCTGCTACTAGCTTTTATCAAAAAAGTGTAAAAGCTGCTTTCTAAAATATTAATTGCCTTATATTTGAAAATGCAATTTCAATCTTTAATAGACATATGCATTTCCTATAATGATATGTGACATTTAATATAGAAAAAACAGACAGTATTCAGAAAGTTTATCTATATAAACTTTTTATTTTTACTTGCCTAAATCTCTATGTTCCAAGATTTGATGCATAATGGTCAATATACGCATGTATATATTCAGCATAAAATGTCAGCATGTGATATTTAAAAATTCTGTTTAAAGTTTTGTGGTATTAATGTGTCTCCTGTCTCCTACAGTTACAATTTCTCTTTCTTAAAAAACTAATATCATGTGCCATATTTTAATAATACAATTTACATTATAATTTCTCTATTTCTTAGTGGCATTTTATTGTGCAAAATTGATGAAAAAAACAAACACATGTTATTCTCTGAATTTTGTGTTTTCATGCTTTCTTATATTGCTTGTGGCTTTTAAATAAATATGATATGGTTAATAGTAAAATACTGTTTAATTTTTTGACTTATAATTGAGTCTTTGAATACTTTTTTCCCAAAGGAATTTTGAAGTAATTTTTTTATTAATTATTAGGTTTATTCAGGGCCCTTGCTTTCTTATATAAATTTAATACTATTAAAGTCATTGCAGTCATGTTGCTTAGTAGTAATTAGTTTTCTTATATAACCAAGTTATTTATAAATGCTTATTTCTAATCCACTTTTAAAAGATGGATTTAAATTTCAAGTATAATTTTAGTGTCTGTATATCATACAGGAAAGGTGCTAGGATTTGTAACTCTCAGTGAAGGATGCATTTTAAAACAATTTTTCTAAGTAACCAGATTTCCTGAAATTATACACCAAAGCAGGTTATCGGATTCATTCACCGAGTTTTCCAACCAACTAGATGTTAAATTTAGTTCAAGTATACAATAACCAGAGAGATTCCAGGGTACAGTATGGGCATCTGGCTAGTTTTCAGTTTTCTTTTTTTCCTAAATGTTCAAGGTTTGATTTAATTTATATTCAAAGATACAAACTTTATGCAAGGTTCTGAATTTAATAAACTAATATCAAATTCACTAGTTTGGCTATTGATAGCTAATGTTTAAAATAGATCTTTTCCCATAACTTTTCAGAGTGCATTTCCCATTTGACTTGAGGTCTCTTAAATTGTAAGTCTCAGAAAAGAAAAAGATGGCATGATAGATTCCAATCGAAGCAGCGTAATATGCTACTTGATAATACTTAGAATGGTTAATAATAGCACGTTAGGCATTCACTCAGTATCTGCTAAATAAATGAAAATACAATAGATGCATAGATTTTTGAAATATTTAGTATAGTAATCAGTCAAACTCTTTACCGTCCTTTCCACTATTTCCTTCCATCAATACTTACTTTATTAAGCATCTACAAAATTCAGGCACTAAGATAGTTCTGAATGCAGAGGGAAATACAAGTTGAAAAATACATAATTAGTACTCTCTGGGGCTCACAGGTTAGTGGACAGGACAGACTTGTAAACAAAGAAACGCATCTTTGAGGACTACAATAAACCCGTGCTCAATGGATGTTGGTACATTCAATAGAGGCCATATCATTAGCACCATCTCTGGTGCTCTATGATATACTTTGTCACATTTAATCAGACGCCCAAAGCTGACTGGTTATGTCATATGCCCAGGGAAACTTCCTGGTACTGCTGGAGGTAGTAGCCATGCCTACAAACTGAATTCATGATAAGTGCAATTGAAAAGGTCAATTTAGCAAATTTCATCAAGCAAAGAAGGAAATGATTGTTTATTACAGAAAACCATAAGTCCAGGACAATGTCTGGTACATCTAAGATGCTCAATGAATATTTGTGAAATGAATTAAAGAAAGTCCTAATGTATGATAGTCCTAGTGTATGATACTGTGTCAGGTGTTCAAAGAGAGAATTGAACATGTAGTATTCTATCTCTCAGCAAAGACAAAGCAAGTAAATATATAATTGCAACACAAAGCTAGTAATTGCATAAAACACAGTTTTTGTTTAAAATATATATTACTGGATTCTCACAACTACATCATGAGGTAAATTTCAATTGCATTTTTCAGAGAAACAACAAACTTCAAGAGGGGATAGTAATGAGGAGATGACATGCTAAGGAGTTTCTTCCCCTGTTGTAATTGTAATAAAGGAAACTGAAGAGGAAACTGAAGAGTTGGCTAAAAGTTGAGAAACATGAAAGCTCCCTAGAAGGGGAAGACTAGAACAGGTAGAATTTAGTTAATGCAAGAGCTTGTAGAGCTTCCCAGTCTTGGGTGTGCGACCAGAAACCTGCTGAAGCCTATTATCCTAACCCTATGTTCCCAGGTGCCCAGAGTGGGTTGGTTGAGAGTGTTCACTGGTGTGTGTGGCAAGGGTGGGAAAGTTGCTAGGGGTGGGATTATGGTGATGCCTTTATATATAATATCTAACAAAAAGGTAAATAGCAAATTCTAAACACATGTTCTGTAATTAGCTAGCATATGGTTGCCTGTTAAATTGTCCTGCAGTTTTTAAATCTGCTGCTTCTCAGCAAAGAAGCCTGTCATGTGAAATCATTCAACTTTGAGATGTGTAGGTGCTAGGTTTACCTCAAAATTTAATTCTAGGCCAGATGGATATGCATCTGGGCATGTATGGAGAAAAACCAACCTAATCATGAGACAGGTGGGATAATATAACTAATTACCTATAATAAAAATAATGATAATGATGAAGATGATGATACTAATAAAACTGGCTAACTTCTTTTAATGCATCCTATAAGCCAGACACTGGTCTGGTGGCAAGGGCTTTCTATATATTAACCCATTTAATTCTCATAACACTATGAGATAGATTACTGTAATTGTTCCCATTTTACAGATGAGAAAATGGAGATTTAGCTACCTATCTGTCCACAAAGCCATTATTTGTGGCTGGTTCCAGAGACTACACCCAAACTAAGCCACTATTCCTTGTTCTTTCATCTCTGTGTGATGTTTGGTTTCTTTGTATGTTGCCGCAGAAATATAGGGAAACAGAAATAGAGGAGAATGGTGGCATGTTACCTCATGTGTTTTCAAATTTAGGATTATGGCTGGTAAACTTGTGAGGTTCCAAGGAGGTCATGTCTGAGGGCATACTGTCTTCAGAGAAGTTTTCTTTTGCTCTTGCTCATGCCCCAGTGGTGTTATCCACTGAAGACAACTTTTTATGTTATACCTTAGTTTGGTGCTGCCCAAGTCATGTATGTATTTTGAATATGAACCCCTAAATTATGTGGAAAAATTCTTATTTATAAATTCTCAGTGAACAATTTTTCCCTACCTATAATACAGATAAAACAGTAAAGCTCTCTTCTATTTTTTCTTTGCCAAGGAGTGAATTATTCCCTAGTTCATCTTTTATACTAGACTGTGTCTCTTTAAAGGTTTCCACTTTCTTGGGGGGGTCTCTGTTTCAATTGTCCACTTTGCCCAAACCCAAAACCTCACTACTAGGTGCTAATGAAGTTGGCAACTTGCTCCCTTTGGGAAGCCAAAGCACCTGGCTCCCAGCTCCCTCAGGGCATGTCTCACAAGACAGACTCAACCTCATCAGCTGGTGCCATCTTCATTCTGCCCTTCCCCTCCCTTACTGGCAGTAACTGAGAGAGACAATTCAGCTACCACCCGGAGACATCCATAGGGAACAGGACCTTTCGTTTTGGGTCCCTGTAGTGGCCTGAGGGATTCTCAGACTGTGAGCTCCCTACCCACCTGGCCTCCCTGGTGCCGCTTGCCTGGCGATTCCAGCAAAGTGGGGTGAACCCTGAGACAGACACTGATCCAGCTTCGGCACCCCATGGGTGACTTGAGACCAGCATTCTTCTCCTTGAATCAGGGATTGATCTCTGGGGTCTGGGGGACAGGCCTGCAGGCCAGATCCCATACACCTAGGTCTTGATTGCATTGCCCAGGAGCACAGAAGAGATATTTGTGCACTAGTCTTCTAAGATGTGTGTGCCTTCAGGGGCAGATCAGAATGGGCCCTAGCCTGCAGCATGCTTGAGGAGCAATCCTCCTCCCATGGGAAAGCCGGCTCCCAGGTCAGGCTGTGATCCTGGACAGGGAACCTTCCAGCTCACATCACAGTCAGGGAGATCTGCTGGCTTGAGGTCCTGCCTGCTGACAAAGGCCCGTGAGAAACTGAAGAATGGGGAGGGTGGAAAGGAGGGAGGGTGGAAAGGAGTGAGGCCTGCTCCAGACTGCAGGTCTCAGACAGCCCCACCCTCACATGCAGACTTTTTGGCTGAGTGGGGCCACTTCAGCTCCCTCCCTGGCAGCTTTGCCTAGAAGCAGAGAACAGACCTTTGACCCCTGCTAACACAATTTGAGGAGCTTGAAGGCAGGTTCACCTAATCCAGGCCCATCCAGCCTCACTCCTCCACCTTCCCCCCCCCTGAGGTGGAGAATAAAGACACATCTGGAAGTCTCAGGGCACTACCCACCATCTGAGGCACCAGAGTGCCTCTCCAGAGGAATAAGAGCTTTTTATGAAACCAAAAACAACATTGCAGCTTGCTCCTCCCAGAAAGTGTTGCCTAATTACAGGGAGGTCAATTTGCATGCCCTTTTACTGTATTCTCTTACTCGTCGCACGGGGTGTGGTTGAATCTCACCCACAAGCATCACCTACTGGCTCAGAGACTAAACGTGGCATGTCATTATCTAATCCAAAGGTAAGAACCAACAGCTGCTCCAGATGGGGATGAATCAGCAAAAGAACTCTGAAAGTATGAAGAATCAAACTGAAAGGACACCCCCAAAGGGGAACATCAGCTCTCTAGCAATGGATATCAACCAAATTCAGAACATTAAAATGGCAGAAGAATTTTGAACATGAATTGTAAGAAAACTTGATGATATGCAAGAGAAAATGGATACCCAACACAAAGAAGTCACACACACACACACACACACACACACACACACACATTCAGGACTTGGAAGGAAAATTCATTAAAGAAATTAAAATATTAAAGAAAAATCAAACAGAACTTCTGGAAATGAAGAATTTATTCAAGGAAATACAAAACACAGTGAAAAGCCTCAAAAATAGGGTAGAACAAACAGAAGAAAGAAGCTAAGGGATTAAAGATAACACCTTTCATTTAAACAAGTCAGTAATAGAGATAGAGCAGAGAAATAAAAGAGCAAAGCCTAAAAGAAATGTGGGATTATGTGAAGAGGGCTAAACATGGGAATTACAGGCATCTATGAGGATGAAGAAGAAAGTACACAAGGGTTGGATAAACTATTTGAGGGTATAATGGAGGAAAATGTCCCTGGACTTGCTAGAAATCTAAATATATAGCTACAAGAACCTCAAAAGACTCCTGGGAGATTCATTACAAACAAGAAGACACCACAACACATAGTCATCAGACTGGCCAAAATAAACATGAACTAGGCCCTCCTATGAGCTGTAAGGTGAAAGAAGCAGGTAACCTACAAAGGAAAATCCATTAGGCTAACTGAAAACTTCTCAACTGTGACCTTACAAGCCAGAAGAGCCTGGGGCCCCATTCTCACTCTTCTTAAACAAAATAATGCCCAGCCTAGAATCTTGTACCCTTCAAAACTAAGTTTCTTATATGAAGAAGAAACAAAGATCTTCTCAGACAAGCAAAGACTGAGGGAATTCATCAAGACAAGACCTGCCCTCCAGGAAGTACTCAGAACAGTGTTACACACAGATCAGCACAATAAACACTCACTAGTGTGAAATCATCCAAAAGCTAAAGGTCAAAGGCCAAATACCACAATGTCTCAAGTGGGCAAACAAAGAAACAAAGTTCAACTCAACAGGATGAACAGAAATTTGCCCCACTTATCAATTCATTCAATAAATGTGAATGGCTTATACTGCCCACTAAAGAGTGGGAAAATGGATGAATATGTACAAATGAAGTATCTGCTGTCTCCAGGAAACACAAACTCATAAGGATACATTCAGACTCAAGGTAGAGGGATGGAAAACAATATTCCATGCAAATGGAAGCCAAAAGAAAGCTGGCATAGCAGTTCTGATTTCAGATCACCTAGTCTTCAAATCAACAAAAGTAAATAAAGTCAAAGATGGTCACTATAGAATGGTGAAGGGTACAATTCAATAAGAAGACATAACAATTCTAAATATTTACAAACCTAACTCAGGTGCACCCAGATTCATAAAGCAAATCCTACTCGATCTAAACAAAATGATACAGAGCAACACCATAATAGCTGGGGACTTCAATTCCCCTCTGAAAGAACAGGACAGATCCTTCAAACAGAAAATAAACAAATAAACAATGGATTTACACAGAACTCTAGAAAAAAAATGGGCCTGACTGACATTTATAGAACATTCTACCCAAAACACTGAATATACCTTTTTCTAATCAGCTCATGGGGCATTCTCTAAGATTGACCATATCCTAGGCCACAAAACATGTCTCAACAAATTTAAAAATAGGGAAATTATACCATGCATCTTCTTAGACCACAGTGGAATAAAAGTAGAAATCAACTCCAACAGAAACTTTCATCTCTACATAAAGTCATAGAAATTAAACAACACTCTGCTGAATGATTATGGGGTTATGGAGGAAATTAGATGGAAATCAAAAGATTATTTACACTAAATGATAAAGGAGACACAAGTTATCAAAATCTGTGGGAAACACCTAAAGCATCCTGAGAGGAAAATTTATATCCATACATGCTTACATACAAAAAATAGAAAGGTCACAAATCAACAATTTAATGAATTATCTCACACAAAATTGGAAAATGATGGGCAAACCAACCCCAAACCCAGCAGAGGAAAAGAAATATCATGCTCATATAGCCATCTAGTCTTTGACAAACCAGACAAAAACAGACACTGGGAAAATGAATCCTTTTTCAATAAATGGTGCTGGGAAAATTGGGGAGCCACATGTAGAAGACTGAAACAGGATCCATCTCTATCTAAAATCAACTCACAGTGGATAACAGACTTAAACCTAAGACATGAAACTATAAGAATTCTAGAAGAAAATGTTCAAAAAACTCTTATAGACATTGACCTATGGAAAGAATTTAAGAAGAAGACCCCAAAGGCAATCACAGCAACAAATAAATAAATGGGACTTGATCAAATTAAAAAGCTTCTGTGTAGTCAAAGAAACTATCACAAGAGCAGACAACCTTCAGAATGGGACAAAATATTTGCATGCTACACATCTGATAAAGGGTGGATAACTAGAATCTAGATAGAACTCAGGAAAATCACCAAGGAAAAATCAAACAACCCTATTAAAAAGAGGGCAAAGGACATCAACAGAAACTTTTCAAAAGAAGGCAGAGTAATGGCCAAGAAACATATGAAAAAATGCTCAACATCTCTAATCATCAGTGAATACGAATCAAAACTACAATGAGATATCACTTAACTCCCTCGAGAATGGTTTTTATCAAAAAGTCCCAAAACAATAAATGTTGGCATCAATGCAGAGAGATAGGGACACTCATATAGTGCTGGTTGTACTGCAAACTAGTACAACCTCTGTGGGAAGTAATATGGAGACACTCAAAGAGCTACAAGTAGAACTACCATTTGATCCAGCAATCCCCTTACTGACCATCTGTCCAAAGGAAAAAAAAAGACATTCTATAAAAAAGACATCTGCACTCAAATATTTATAGCAGCACAATTCACAATTGCAAAGATGTGGAAACAACCCAAATGCTCATCAATACATGAGTGGATTAATAAAATGTGGTATATGTATACCATGGAGTTCTACTTAGCCACAAAAAACAATGGTGATCTAGCACCTCTTATATTATACTGGATAGAGCTGGAGCCCATTCTACTAAGTGAAGTATCACAAGAATGGATAAACAAGCACTACATGTACTCATCATCAAATTGGTATTAACTAATGAACATGTATGTGCACACAGTAGTAACATTCATCGGGTGTAGGGCAGGTGAAAGAGAGGAGGAGGGGATGAGTAAATACATACCTAAAGAGTGTGGCACACACCTTCTGGGGTATGGACACGCTTGAAGCTCTGACTTGGGTGGGGCAAAGGCAATATATGTAATCTAAACATTTGTACCCACATAATATGCTGAAATAAAAATTTTAAAAATCTATTACTCTCCTGGAAGTTACATTTTATATTCAAATAGCTTTTGGTTTTACTGCAGCTAGACTTCAGGTGTCCTTTAGCAGGAAGGTTTTAAGATTATCTAGTTGCAACATTGCCAGCAATGGGAGGGACCTGTTTTTAAAAACTGAACACAGTCTTTAGAATGAAATTTTCAGGAGAAAATGCTTTAATAGAAATATGACAAAATAATTTTGGAACTCACAAATTGCTACTATTTATTGGATAATTTAATTTACAGCTAAATATAATTTAGCTAATTTACAGCTAAATCTTTATTTTCTATTTGAGATTACATATATTACCTTTCTATTATCACATTATTGTGTTTCTAAATTCTCTTAAAATATGTTTAATATTTCTGTTTTTAGGTAAAAGATGCATTTGAAATGACACCAGCTTTACTGCAATCCAGTCTTGGGCATATTTGTTTAGAAAAATTGTAAGATCATTTTCATAAACCATTTTAAAAACACGTTTGCTCAAATTGTCCTAGTTAACAGTCATTAAACATAATTTGAGTTTTGATTTTTTCATTACAACATGTAAAAGTAAACACAGTTAGAAATTAGATCATTTTTAAAACTCTTGATTTTGCAGAAATAGGCAAATGGAGGGTACCAGAGAGAAGCAATTAGAGTATTTAGAGTGACAAAATATTTGTCTAGGTTTGCTGCCCTCTGCCCCCAGAACCACATCAGAAAACTGAATAAAACAATCTACAATAGAGGGCAGCATCAGCTCAAGGATTTCTCTATTTAAGGCTGCTCAGTTTTTTTCCTCTAAGAATGTATCAGTACTAATCTATACATTTTAATGAATACAATCCATAGGTTTTGGAATTGGAAGAGAGCATCAAGGATTATTTGCTCTACAGTCTAATATAAAAGTGTAGAAACTGGAAGAGACCATGATCATTTGTCCAAATACTTACTGGTAATTAATTAGTAATATACTCAGAACTAAAAGTACAGATCTCTGCCTTTATTTGAGTTTCCTTACCATCACACCAAAATTCAGCAAAGATTTAAAAATTGAATGAAATATTTTTTATAACATTGATATTTTAGGCAATAAAAATAAAACCCAGTTTCAAATTATTCTAATGTTCAAAATCATTTTTAAGCACATACTCATAGATTTTAACTCAATAAACCAGTTTAATTTCACAGAAGTTTTCAAGTATAAAGAAGAAACTAAATTATTATGTTATAAAACAGTAACAACAAAAACATTTAAAACATTTATGTCATAGGTAATCTCCATTCATACATTGACACAAGTGCACCTTCTGCAGTCACCGCTCACAACTGAATTCAATTTCTGTATTAAAATATGTGTATTTTATTAAAATATGTAGATCTTTTTCTGTGAAAAGCTGTTAACTGATAGATTTTCCTGCTTTGAAGAAACATAATTATTAGTTCAATTTGTTAGATGAGCACAGACAGCATCGAGCCATAACCTGAACAGGGAAAGGGAAATATGGCTAATTAACAACAAACACAACTTTGCCCAGATGTAACCTAGCCTTCCTATTGACCTGACAGATGACATGGAATAAACAACATGGCTGGGGATGTGAGAATATTTTATTTATAGGTCTGGCAACTCAGATGACAGCTATGAAGATTATTCCTGGCCATTCTCAGGATCTATTTAGCCCCCTAAAATTGCTTCGTTATTACTATTTTTCTAATAGTTACATTTCTATTTTCTCTATGTTTTCCCTATGCATCTCTCTTCATTCTATACAGCTTTATGTGTTTCTGCTTATGAAATGTTCATGCTATTTGTTTGAGACATGTTCACAGGATCTGCCAGGGCATGCAAATCAAGGAGAGATTTTGCTATTTTTTTCACTGATAATTCTGTAACTTTCAAAAGGAGACTATGTTTATAGCTTGTGTTTTGAGAGATTACTTTGAAAATCAATTCCACTAAGAGATAGACACAGGAAGAAAACAAAAATCATTTTCATTCTTATAAGGCTGTCTATATTCTCTGGCAGTAATAGGTTTACAGAATAACGGAGAGTTAGGGTTACCTTCCCTGTCTCAGGCAGAGGTTAAAAAACAAAGGGGTCACTGGTGGAGGCTTGCCACTATAAAACTTGCCCCATGGGGGAGCTAGGAATATATGCCTCCTGCAGACAAACTGCTTCCCCAGAGAGACACAAAAAGAAGGAACTGAATTACTCATGCCCAGTTTCTTTTTCTCTCTCTCTTTTTTTAAACATGAGATATTTAATAGTGAATACATGTGGCATTTGTTTTTCCATTCTTGCAATACTTCACTTCGAAGAATGGTCTCTAGTTTCATCCAGGTTGTTACAAACAGTACTAGTTTACCTTTTTTTATGGCTGAGCAGTCCTCCATAGTATACATATTCCACATTTTATTAATACACTCATGTATTGATGGGCACTTGGGTTGTTTCCACATCTTTGCGATTGTGAATTGTGCTGCAATAAACATTTGAGTGCACGTGTCTTTTTGATAAAATGACTTTTTCCTTTGGGTAAATACCCAGTAGTGGGATTGCTGGACCAAATGGTAGGTCTACTTTTAGTTCTTTCCGGTATCTCCATACTATTTTCCATAGAGGTTGCACTAGTTTGCAGTCCTACCAGCAGTGTGTAAGTGTTCCCTTCTCTACACATCCATGCCAACATTTGTTGTTTTGGGACTTTTTGATAAAAGCCATTCTCACTGAAGTTAGAAGAGATCTCTTTGTAGTTTTGATTTGCATTAGAGATTATGAGCATTTTTTTTCATATGTTTCTTGGCCATTAGTCAATCTTCTTTATCTTTTTTTTTTTTTGAGACAGAGTCTCACTCTCTTGCCTAGGCTACAGTGCTGTGGTGTCAGCCTAGATCACAGCAACCTCAAACTCCTGGGCTCAAGAGATCCTCCTGCCTCAGCCTCCTGGGTAGGGGGAATACAGGCATGCACCACCATGCCTGGCTAAAGATCTATCTTCTTTTGAAAAGCTTCTGTTCATGTCTTTTTATGGGGTTCTTTAATTTTTTTCTTGCTTATTTGTTTGAGTTCTTTAAAAATTCCGGTTGTCAACCTTTTATCAGATATATAGCATGAAAATATTTTCTCCCATTCTGTAGGTTGTCTGTTCACTCTATTGATTGTTTCCTTGGCTGTACAGAAGCCTTTTAATTTAATCAAGTTCCAATTGTTAATTTTTGTTGTTGCTATGTTTGTCTTTGGGGTTTGCTTCATAAATTCTTTGCCTAGGCCAATGTCTATATGAGTTTTTCCAATGTTTTCTTCTAGAATTCTTATAATTTTATGTTATCCATTGTGAATTTTTGTCAGTGGTGAGAGGTACAGATCCTGTTTCATCTTCTATATGTGGCTATCCAATTGAATAATTCATTCCTTCTCCTCGAAGCAAGTAAATGAGAATCAGAATGGTCAGGAGTGTTCTATAATGCCACTATCTCTACATGGAAATGTGAGGAGTAGGGGGTAATTGTGGTAGAGGTGCACTTGTCTTCTCAAGTCTGTTCTGCCCTTTTTCCCTAATGTTATAGCTTCTAATTTCACAGATTTGCAGTGAAACCTTGAATAAACAAAATATTTCATTGCAACTAGATATAGAGACATGGCAAAATTCTGGCCCATCATAAGTGAAATGTGGTAATTTCTTTAAAAGATAATTGACACATATCTTTTGCCTTTCACTGATTCTTTTCTCCTTCCTGTGAAATCCAATGTCAGAATAGGTAGTACCAGAACATCTTTCTTGGACCATGAGTTGATCTTCGGAGTGGAAATCATGAATAGTAGAATAAGACAGAAGAAACTTGAGTTGCTGAAGACTTCTTAGATAGAGTAGTGCTACCACAGAGCTGCCATATGGTTCCTAAAGTGTCCAATGACACATTTTCATGTAAGAAATAAAATATCTATCTTATTTAGTTCTCAGTTATCTAAATCTGAACCTAACAATAAAAGATTTATCTTCCAACACATAAATATTTTACATTTAGAAACCATGAGATAAATGTTCATTTCTAAAACTATGTCTAAGATTTGACAAATTTAAGTATAATAACCTAATTGATTTTTAAAAATTTTCTATCTTGGGTATATTCTTATCAGAGTATAAGCATACTTAGTTACTTGCAAGTGCCTTCTTATAAAATGGCAGGTTGCTAAACTCATATACAAATAAGAAAGAGTATCCTTCATATTGGCAGGTTCCCAGCCCACCATTTCTCTCCCTGTTTTTATTCTCATTTGAACTGATTTTGCCCATTCATTTCTCCAAAATGTAAAAGAACTTTCAGTGCACTGGGATTAGGCCCTGCCTCAGTAAAGGAATAGATGCAGAGTCATTTTTCATTTGACTGACTTAAGAAATACCACCAAAGAGACTATATCATTTAAAATTCATGACAAAGATGTCTCAAGATGGCAGACTAAAGACATCAAACATCCACCCTCTTTAGAAAGAAGGACCAAAATTATAAGTAGAAAATCATCCGTTGAATAGAATACCAAGGAGAGAACACTGGAGTCCAATGGAGAGGTCACAAGAAACACTTGAAGCACAGAAGAAGGACATGAGAGGCTAACTCACTAGAGATCTGCAGGAGCCCAAAGACACTCAGTATTGTGGGGAAAGTATGAGAGTTTCATTGGTCCACATCCTTGCTGCAGAGTGCTGTGAGCTCTTCCATGGGAGAGCTCCTCTATCCACATGAACCCTGACACTAGCATGATTTGGCATGATTTGGACCACTCTGCCTAGGGCATTGTACTGGACTGGGAACTCATGCTGGGTCAATCACCCACCACACCAGTCCTGGGTGGCTCTGGCAGTGCACCACTGTGAGAACATGCCATCTTGGGACTGCATCCTATCCTCCCTTGGGAATCACAGCTCCTGTGTCTCCACATCATGGGAGTCCCTCTGACATTCCCCAGTGTCTATCTAGAGGGCTTCAGTGGCACAGCACTGATTGGAACAAGGGTGCTTTGGGGTCTCCAGTGCTCTAGCCCGCAGGGAGTACTATCTCACAGGAAAAGGATGGTGCGGTATGGCAAAAAGGCAGCTCTGGAGACAAAGGAAACTAAACTGCATACTTTCCTGCCTCACCAGAAGAGAGTGAATTCTCTTCTCACTGGCAGAGCAGCCTCTATGTTCCAGATCATGGGTAGAGAATAGGACTCCTTCCCACATCCACACACCACTACAAGCCCAGTCACTGCTGCTGCTGCCAGGAGAAACCAGGGTGCATGAGCCAAGGGGATGCCTCACTGAAGCCATCAGTGATGACTGTGACCACACTGGTGGCATGCTGTCTGCCTGGGGATCCTGGGCAAAGAGCAGGACTCATCCACTCCTCTATCCCTTCTGAGTAATGCTTTGGTACTAATGTCTCTGAGAGTAGGATAACCTGAGAGCTGCATGTTTGGGTCTGTAAGTGGTGTCCCCACACTGTAGCCATTGGCATCACCCACCAGAATCATCCTGTCATTGCTACTAGAACTCACACACTTGCCTTGCCCACCACTGCTACCACCTGCATCCGAGCAAAAACTACCACCTCTGCTGAGGGAGGGCAGGGCTTGCAGTCCTCTCCCTCAGTTATCTGTCCCTTCTGGAAGGAACCTATCAAGCCTCTGGTACAACTACACCTCCCCACTAGAGTATTTGGGCCACAGCCCACAGCCACTCTGGTAGCCTTGCACACAGCACGTTGAAATGACTCCACCACTTATGCTGCAGCTTGGCCAGGTTGCGAGCTGGCATCTGGGCAGTTTTCTGCCCCTAAAAGAAAGAGAACACTGTCACTATGGAGAGAGGGAGGTGCAAGCAGTTGGTGTACCACATAGCTATCAGCCTCTGCTAACGTCAAGAGGGGTCTGCCCCTCTTGTTGCAGGCTCACAGTGCATCTGCCCTTCTCTTGCCTGAACATTCTTCCTGACCAGGTGATCACCCTACCCTTCACTATCATAGCCAGAACCTAAACTCAGGGAGGCTTGAGGACAAGTTTGCTAGCCTGGTCTTATCTGGTACCCCAGGACTCAAGTGCTCCATCCAGGGGCATGGGCCCTGAAGATTACCTAACCTAGTTCACTGCTGCGTGCACCTGAATACTCTCCCAGGGGTAAGAGGACCAACCAACCCAAATTGCAAGCAACATGACAGTGGATACCTACCTGCATAGCTGAAAGGCAGTGTACTTCTGATTCTACACTGAGCAGCAGAGTTCCCAGCAGAGGAGAAAAGATGAACACCAAAGCTATTTGTCTTGAGCTGAGGGAAGAGGTTCCAGATGGGAAAGAACCAGCATAAAAGTTATGGCAATATAAATATAATAAAACAGGCTGTTTCAACATGCCCAAATAGAATCTAACCAAAAGGAAATGTTTAAAATGTCACATATAGAATTCAAAATATGGATTGCAAGTAAGCTCAATTGGATACATGAAAAAGTTGAAAACCAGTCCAAAGAAAACAGAAAAATAATTCAGGACATGAATGAAAAATTCACTAAAGAGATAGATAGTTAAAAAAAATAACAGAACTTCTGGAAATGAAAGAGTCATTTAGGAATTTCTGTTTTAACAACAGAATAGAACAAGCAGAGGAAAGCATTTCAGAGTTTGAAGGAAAGTCTTTTGAATTAAATGATTCAGTAAAAAATAAAAAGAAAAGAATCAAGAGAAATGAACAAAGTGTCTGAGAAATACAGGATTATGTAAATCATCCAAACATTAGAATCATAGATATCCCTGAGGGAGAAGAAGAAAAAGCAAAAAGCATGGAAAACCTATTTGAGGGAATAATGGAGGAAAATTTCCCTGATTTTGTTAGAGGTTTAGACATCTAGATACAAGAAGGTCATCTAACTCCTGGAAGATTCGTTGCAAATAAGACATCACCAAAGCACATAGTCACAAGACTGGGAAAAGTTTAAGGGAAGGAGAAAATCCTACAAGCTAAGAGATGAAATCATCAAATAACTTACAAAGGAAAACCCAGCAAATTAACAGCTGACTTCTCAGCAAAAAGCTTACAAGCAAGAAGGGAATGGGGTCCCATCATTAGTCTTTTTAAACAAAATAACTATAAGCAAATAATTTTGTATCCTGAAAAATTAAGTTTCACAAATGGAGGAAAAAGAGTCTTTCCCAGACATGGAAATGCTGAAGGAATTTGCCATCACTAAACCTGCCTACAAGAAATGCTCAAAAGTGCTCTAAACACTGAAAAGAACAGTTGATACCCACCAATGTAAAAAACCAAAAAACTCAAAAGTAAAACTTATAGCTCTTATAAAACAGTAACACAAGGGAGAATAGAAGGCAAATACACTCAACATGATGACTGGAACAATTTCTCACTTATCAATATTAACTTTGAATGTAAATGACCTAAATGCCCTACTTAAAAATATAGATTGGTGGAATGGATAAAAAGACACAACCCAAATATCTGCAGTTTCCAAGAAAACCATGTAACTCATATAGGGTTTCACAGACTTGAGGTAAAGGTGTGGAAAAAAATGTTTCATGTAAATGAAAACCAAAAGTGAACAGGAGTAGATATTCTTATATCAGATAAAATAGATTTGAAACTGATAATAGAAAAAAAAGACAAATATGGTCATTATATAATGGATAAAGTGATCAATTCAATAAGAAGATATAACAATCATAAATATATATGCACCTAATATTGGAGCTACAAGATTCATAAAAAAAATACTATTAGACATAAGAAATGAAATAAACATCAAAGAATAATAGTGGGGGACTTCACCACTTCAGTAACAGAAATAAATCATTGACTCAGAAAATTATCAAAGAATACTGGACTTAAATGGGGCTCTAGAACGAATGCATCTAGCAGACATTTACAGAACATTCTACCCCCAAACCACAGAATATACATTCTTCTCATCAGCACATGGAACATTTTCCAAGATAGACCATATGTTAAGCCACAAAATAAATCTCAGAAAATTAAAAAAAAATTGAAATCGTAGCATGTATTGTCTCAGAACACAGGGGAATAAAACTAGAAATCAATTCCAAGAGGAACTCTCAAAACTATACAAATATATGGATATTAAATAACCCACTGTTAAATGATAAATAATGAAATCAAAATGGAAATCAAAATTTGTTTGTACTGAATGACAATGGCACCATTAGCTACCAGAATCTTAGTAAAAGCAGTGCTGAGAGGGTTGTTTAGAGCATGATATGCCTACATCAAAAAGACAGAAAAATCACAAATTAAAATCTAATGTCAAACCTTAAGGAACTAGAAAAAAAGAAAAGAACAAAAAGAACAAACCAAGCCCACAGTTAGCAGAAGACAAGAAATAACAAAGATCAGAGTAGAACTGAATGAAATTGAAACTAAAAATACATAAAAGGTATCAATAAAATTAAAATTTGTTTCTTTTAAAAAGATAAATAAATTAATAGACCACTAGTTAGATTAACCAAGAAAAGAAGAGAGAAGATTCAAATTAGCTCAATCAGAAATGAAAAACTGATACCACAGAAATATTAAAAAATCATTCAAGACTACTATGAAAACCTCTATGCACAAAAACTAGAAAACATAGAGGAAATTGATAAATTTTGGGGAAACACACAAGCCCACAAACCTGAATCAGGAAGAAATAGGCATCCTGAACAAACCAATAATGAGTAGCAATACTGAATTGATAATAAAAAATTTTTCAATTAAAAGAAATCACAGGACCAGATGATTCACAGTCAAAGTCTACCAAACACACAAAAAAAGAAATGATATAAATCCTGCTAAAACTCGTTGATAAATTGAGATGTAGGGAATCTTACCTAATTCATTCTATGGAGCCAGTATCACCCTGTTACCAAAGCCAAGAAAGGAGCCCCGCCACACACACACACACACAAGAAGAAGAAAAAGAAAGAAAGAAAATTACACAGCAATATCCCTTATGAACATAGATGCAAAAATCCTCAATAAAATGCTAGCAAAAAAACCTCAACAGTATATCAAAAAATAATTCACCATATTCAAGTGGGGTTTGTCACAGGGACACAAGGATAGTTCAACATATATAAGTCAATAAATGTGATTCACCTCATAAACAGAATAAAAATTGAAAACCATATGATCATCTCGATAGAGACAGAAAAAGCATTCAATAAAATCCAGCAACCCTTCATGATAATAACTCTTAACAAACTAGTAATAGAAGGAATATACCTAAAAATAATAAAAACCATACATAACAAACACCCAGCCAGCATAATACTGAATGGGAAAAATTGAAAGTATTCCCCCTAAGAACTAGAACAAGATGAGGATGCCCACTTTTACCACTTCTATTTCAACATAGTACTGGAAGTCCTAGCCATAACTATCAGGGAAGAGAAAGAAATAAAGAGCATCCAAATCAGAAAAGAGGAGGTCAAACTATTCCTGTTTTCCAATGATATGATCATATATCTAGAAACCCTAAAGAGTCTTCTAAAAGACTCATGGAATTGATAAATGAATTCTGTAAAGTTTCTGGTGACAAAAATCAACATATTCAAATCAGTAGTATTTTTTTTTCACTTTTTTCTTTTTCTTTTATTTCAGCATATTATGGGGGTACAGATTTTAAGGTTTCAATAAATGCCCTTTCCCCTCCTCCCCCNCATCCCCCAGATGGTGCACATCTCACTCATTATGTATGTATATACCCGCCCCCCTCTCCCCTCCCCCCTGCCCAATACTCTACTACTATAGTACCTATGTGTCCACTTAGGTGCTGCTCAGTTAATACCAGTTTGCTGGTGAATATATGTGGTGCTTGTTTTTCCATTCTTGGGATACTTCACTTAGTAGTATGGGTTCCAGCTCTAACCAGGAAAATATAAGATGTGCTATATCACTGTTGTTTCTTAGAGCTGAATAATACTCCATAGTATACATATACCACATTTTATTAATCCATTCTTGGATTGATGGGCACTTGGGCTGTTTCCACAGCCTTGCAATTATGAATTGTGCTACTATAAACATTCGAGTGCAGGTATCTTTTTTGTAGAGGGTCATCGGATCTTTTGGAAAGATGCCCAGTAATGGGATTGCTGGGTCAAATGGTAGATTCACTTGTATCGCTTTAAGGTATCTCCATATTGCTTTCCACAGAGGTTGAACTAGTTTGCAGTCCCACCCAGCAGTGTAGGAGTGTTCCTCTCTCCGCATCCACGCCAGCATTTGTTATTTGGAGACTTTTTCATAAAGGCCATTCTCACTGGAGTTAAGTGATATCTCATTGTAGTTTTGATTTGCATTTCCCTGATGATTAGAGATGGTGAGCATTTTTTCATATGTTTGTTGGCCATTCTTCTGTCTTCTTTAGAAAAGTTTCTGTTCAAGTCCTTTGCCCACTTTTTAATAGGGTTATTTGATTTTTTCTTGCTGATTTTTGTGAGCTCTAAGTATATTCTAGGTATCAGCCCTTTATCGGATGCGTAGGATGCAAAAATTTTCTCCCATTCTGTAGGTTGTCTGTTTACTTTCATGACTATTTCTTTGGCTGTGCAGAAGCTTTTTAGTTTCATCATGTCTCATTTATTTATTTTTGTTGCTGCTTTGATTGCCTTTGGGGACTTCTTCATGAACTCTTTGCCTAGGCCGATGTCTAGGAGACTGTTTCCAACATTTTCCTCTAGAATTCTAATAGTTTC